>PVKA01012716.1:0-57039 GCA_004027165.1 Ctenomys sociabilis
TTTTTTTTTTTTTTTTTTTTTTTTTTTTTTTTTTTTTTTTTTTTTTTTTTGAGACAGGGTCTCACTATGCAGTTCAGGCTGGCCTTAAGTTCACTTTGTAGCTCAGGCTGGTCTCGAACTCACAACAATTCTCCTGCCTCAGCCTCCCTAGTGCTGGGATTATAGGCATGCGCCACCACGCCCGGCTCTGGATCATCTATTTTTGTAGCAGCCCACTTCAGTGTCTCTCAAGGTCAACCTTGAAAATTGCTCTTTCATTCACCCTGCCCAGCCTCCTGCTGCCTTAATCAAATGGATCTCATCATTCTGTACCTCAGGGTGTAGTCGGAAAAACAGACATTGGTCCAGCTCCATCTCTCTGCTGCCCCTACCTCCTTCAGCTGAGTTGCTCTATTTGTACCTCAGGACCGTGTAAAATTACTATAAACTAGCTTACTTAAAACAGCAAAAAGATAGACTCAGACATTTATCCTTATGCAGAAATAAAATCCAGAGTGCTTCCATGGTTATTCCTCCTGGAGGTTCATACTTCTCCTAGCCTCTTCAGGTTGGCCATAAAGCTTGGAGTGCTTCATGACTCAGATCTTTGTCCCTTTCTATTCTTCTTAGCAGTCTGTGCTAAGAAGAAAGGTCATTCTCTTTAGAATGACCTCACAACAACGTGTATAACTTCATTACATCTGCATAACTCATCTTCCAGAACGATCATGTACTAAGGTTTCCTGTGGACCTAGCAGGCTCGCTGCAGATCTCAACCTACAGGCGGGTTGCAGTACCACTTCACTCTCTCCCGCCATGACTGCTGTGTGCTCTCCTCCTGCCCTGGGGCAGGAGGCCTGTAGACTTCTTCTCTCACAGGTTCAGACAGGGTTCAGGTCTGTGATACATAGCATACAAAGATACCTTCTTGAAAGGTATTTATAGTAATACAGGAAAACCGAGCAAAACGAAAAGAATTCAGAGTGAAAGAACATATGGGAACTTTATCTTTGTTTAAACAAAATGATCACCCATAGAGAAAGCAGAAAGAAAACTTGCCAGAGGATTGCAGATAGATTGGGCAACTAAAGATCTGCCTTTGGCGTTTTGCCTATTGCAAAAAAAGGAAGAAAAGAGAGAGAGAGACAGAGAATAGGAATTCGATTCTCAAAGGGTTTTCAGTGAATACACATCTTACAACCACGTGTGAATTCTCGTTTGAACTTTTATTTTTTCACTTGATCTTCTTCTTGATTTCCAAGGTGGTAGTCATGTCTTTATAATTTTAAAAACTTTTTCCTTCTGAATACCTCTAAACTCCACCAAAATAATGAACATAAATGTTGTACTACCAAACATATTTGTATTATTTTTATTTAATAAGCCTACTGTTTTCCCTCTAAACTATGTACTGACCTTTCATTAAATAAATTTTATGATTTGAAATAGATTTTTACTTAAAGAAGTTTCACTCTCTTTCTCTCTCTCTGTTTCTCTCTCATTCTATCTCTTCCTCTCTCCTTCTATCCCTCTTTTTCTCTTTGTAATGGATTTGTTTTTTTTATATCCTGTGGATATTTATAACTTTAGTGCTTACATGATATTGAAAAATTCATGAATTTTTAGAATTATCTGCAATTTGTTACAATGCATTTTACATTTTATTTGTAGCTTATCATGATTAGTAACTTATTAGGAATTTCCTCTGTCTTGGCAGTAACAAGGATAAACACTAGCAGTTCTGGCTCTACAGGGCTCTGGTGCTTCACTGACAGACCAACATCTTTAATCTCAGTTATTTATATAGATTAGGTCAGATTGCACTGTTTTTCCTGTGGAAATATCTATGTTTAGATTTACTTCCCCGCTGGAGTTTGCCTGGCCAAATATATTTTCTTGTAAATATAATCTTTTTCATTGAGAGACTCAATTTCATTTCACAGAGTTGAGAAATCTCTTCATGGGATCAATTTCCTCTGCATTTGTGTTTAGTTTTCCTCAGCTAGTTTCTTTTGCTTAGAATTCAGCTTTTCTTCACTTACTTCTGTTATATGTAGCTAATAATTCGTTGTTATTTTATTTCTCCAAGGAGTAAACTTTGGCTATTTTTAGTATTATTCAATTTCCAGTATTTGTTGTTTGTTTTGTTTATTTATTTATTTCAAGATTTTTTTTCAAATTAGTTCCTTATTTTGGTTTCCTTCATTATATTTTGTTCTGTATTCCTAATTTCTATGTTGGGTACTTAATCTATTTTTTCTTCCTCATTCATTTATACTTAAGTAATGAGGACTGTAAATTTCCTTTGAGAGACCTTTAGCTCTCTGTTTTAGCTGTGCTTATTACCATTATTTTCCATGCAATTTTAAAATTTGATCTGCATTTTTTTGACAGAGAAATTTCTATTGTTGCTTTTTTAAAAAAACTAATTAGAGGATTTTTTGCCCACTTTTACATTTTCTCTTCTTTTTAATTTTCTTGCATTAAGAATAGAGAGCATCTTCTTTCTTCTCTCTGCTCCTTGTGAGGTGATTTGCGTGAGACTGCTGTACTGCGATGGCCATTCACATGGCCCATGGAGCTTACTGAGCATGTGCTGTGTGTGCATTTGGGTCCTACAGGTCCTTGTTGGGCCCTGTGTGGCCCCAGATGGGAGACTCACAGCAGGAGGCTCCATGCCATGGAGGTAGATTGCCTGTCCGCAGTATGCCTGGCTGGTGTGTTCCCTTCTCTACTCTGGCCTCTTAAATGGCAGGTCCAGGACTGCTACCCATGGCCCCACCAGGGGCTCTGATTGCCCTGCCTGTCACGGAGTCTACGCAAGCCCGCTCATTGCGCATCTTGCTCTCTTCTTACGCCTGCCAGCTTGTCTGCTATATTCTCCTCGGGCGTCTTTCCTCTACCTCCCACTGAGCTCTGCTTGCTTTTGTCACCTGCTAGTCCCTCCACGAGGCTGAAGAGAAGTCACTGGACACAGTAACTACACAAGGGTGTCCGATTCTCCCAGATGTTCCGAATAGTTTCTAAGTAAAAAGAAGAAATGTTGTCTGTGTGTGTCAAAATACATATATTTAATTCTTAACCTTTCCTTTGATATTTTAAAAATTTGGGTTGTGTGTGATATCTCAGGCTGAAAACATAGTTTAAGATACGGACTTATTATTGAAGGAGGAAGAAGAAAACAAAGATAAAGGGAATGCTCTGAGGATTCTTACAATAGGAGTTATTTTCCTTTTTTAAATGTTTATTCATTTTAATGAGAAAAAGAGATAAAATAGCAATCAAACTGTTTTAAAACAGGTTAGTAGAATTTTGCAGTAATTAATACATTACATAATGTCGTCATGGTAGTTATTCAGAGGACAAGATGCAGACATGATATCTTGTCTAAACAATATTAGTACAAACTTTTATTCTCAGTGAAATAAGAGAAAGTAGTTGTATATCTATCCGAACTCTCCTGTCTATACATATATATTTTTTTCTTTCCTGCGCTTTCTTTTAACAACAAAACTGTCCTTTATTTACACTTTTGTGAAGTTAGTAGCGCATGATACTAGGTTGCCTCGCAGCAGATAGTTAGCCTTAATCAGAAAAAAATGCTCCTCTCAGGAGTGAGGCAGCTTGTTTGCTTTAGGCCCTGCACCAAGTCCCACGTGTATATCTTTGATGGATTTCCTATCTTCGTGGCTCCTAACATATCCCCCTTTTTGTGTTGATTTTTCAGAGGTGGGTGTTCCTCTGCTTTTGGAGAAGCTATATTTGGAGAAGTTTTTGAAGGACTTTTTCACACTTAACACCAGTCTAAAGACTATAGGTATTGGAATTCAGCAAAACAATCCACTATAGTACAGTAGTCCATAATAGTACTGAGCTATCAGCACAGCTGGAAAATGTCTGAAGTTCTTAACTAGAGCCTTTTGCAGCTCATCATATTAATGTAGCTTTAGTTTTTAGACCTCATGATTACAACTTTCTGCTGGATGGTTAAGACCCAGTTAAAGTAAGACCTATATAACTAAACATGTAACTTTTGTATCTGACAAGGAGAGTCAAATCCCCTCAGGATTTATACAATAACCACCATGTACAGCACCTTGTAGATCTTTTGTCATTGTTAGCCATCTGAATGAGTCATGGCCATTGCTTAACCAATTTGCTCTTCATGAAAGTCTGAGAGAATTTTCTCTGTCTAGGTGACTCTTCTTAGGCACACTATACATCGTCAGTTACTTTCTTGTGTGGCCCCATAATCTCCTTGATTAGAAAATTTGGGACAGCATTGAGTTATAGGATGTCACAGGACTGGTTCTCTTATGTACTGAGTCCTCACTGACCTTGAAGGGCTGGGGCCAAAATATTGACTACCCTTGTAGCCCGTCCATTTCTCTAATTTTTTGGTCTGTAAACTTTAGTTGTTAAACATTCAGACAACAAGTTTAATGATATTATTACCTGTAACAGAGGCAGTAGAGCTTAATATCTCTATCTGTCTGAATATTAAATACCTTAGACATAACATGGCGCTGCTATTTTCTGTAGGACTTTGAACATGAATAAGTGTTGGACTTTGTGAAAAGCTTTTTCTGCATCAATTGAGATGATCATGTGGTTTTCAGACCTGGCTCTATTGATATAGTGTATTATATTTATTGATTTGCATATATTGTACCATCCTTGCTTACCTGGGATGAATCCTACCTGGTCATGGTATATAATCTTGATGATTTTCTGTATTCTATTTGCTAGGATTTTATTGAGGATTTTTGAATCTATGTTCATGAGGGAGACTGGTCTGTAGTTCTCATTTCAGTTGTATCTTTCTGTGGTTTTAGAATCTGTATAATACTTATCTCAAGGAATGACTTTGGGAGAATTGTTTCCTTTCCAATTTCGTTGAAGATTTTGAGGAGTATTGAGATTATATCTTTTATAAATTTCTTGAAGAATTAAGCTGTGAATCTATCAGGACTTTGACTTTTCTTTGTTGGTAGGGTTTTTATTACATTTCCTATTTCATTGGCTGCTATTGGTTTATTGAGAGTTGATTCAGTTTTGGTAATTTGTACCTTTCTAGAAATCTGTCCATTTCTTCTGTGTCTTCTACTCTGTGGCCATAAAGATTCTCAAAGTAGCTATTGATAAGCTTCTGAATTTCCACTGGGTATGTGGTAGTTATACTCTTTTCATTGCTCATTGCTTGTAATTGAATTTTTCTTTCATCTTTTTGATGAAGTTAGCTAGAGGCTTATCACTTTTATTTAGTCTTTCAAAGAACCAGCTTTTTGATTCATTAATTCTTTGTATTGTTTTCTTGGTCACGACTCCATTAATTTCTGCTCTGATCTTTATAATTTCCTCCCATTTTTGGGCTTTAAGTTTGCTATTTTTTTATTTTTCTATATGTTTGAGTTGTAGCACTAGAGATTTATTTGTTCCCATTATCTTTTCCTAATGTGTGAATTCAGAGCTATAAATTTCAGGGTGCCAGGGAAATAGATCAGTAGAATATACACTTGCCTGGCAAGCACAAGGGCCTGAGTTCAATCCCCAGTTACACAAAAACAGAAAAGAGATTCAAGTTGTGTTTGCATTTTCATTGAATTGTAGATACTGTTTAATTTCTTGTTTAATTTCGTCTGTATCCCATTGGTTGCTGAGGACAGTGTTGTTTAATTTCCATCTATTTAGCCAGTTTTTCTGGTTTCTTTTGGTGTTTATTTCCAGTTTCATCACACTATGGTCAGATAATATGCATTGGATAAATTTTGTTTTCTTGCATATACTTAAGCATGACCTATGGAATAGTATGTGGTCTGTTTTAGAAAATGTCCCATGTGCAGCAGAAAAAATATATATTCAGCTGTGGTAGGGTTGAACAATCTGTATATGTCCACTAAGTCTATTTGTTCCAAGTTCTGGTTGAGTTCTGCTATTCCTTTGCTAATTTTTTCTTCCTGACATATTTTTTGAGGATAAGGGGTGTTAAGGTCTCTGTTAAGATTGTGGTATTGGATTTTAGATTTTTCATGTCGATTAAGATTTGTCTTATATAGTTAGGTGCTCCTGTGTTTGTTGCATACATATTTAAGACTGTTACCTCCTCTTCTTGTATTTTTCCCTGAACCAATACACAGTGGCCTCTTTATTTTGTTCATTCTCGGTTTGAAGTTCAGAGTGTTTGCAAAGAGGATTTCTGTCCCTGCTTTTTTCTGAGGTGTTGGGCATGTAGTATTGTTTTCTATCCTTTGACTTTATGAGTTAAATTTGTTTCTTGTATACAGCAGATTATTGCATTTTGGTTCCTAATCCACTCTGCCAGTCTATTTCTTTTAATTGGTGAATTGAGTGGATTTATATTGATAGTTGTAATTGAAGTGTGTTGAATTACACATGTTATTTACCTGCTGTTGTATACCCCTTTTTCTCCTGTGTTTAATTGTTTACACTATTTGGTGGGTCTATCCTCATTCGTGGAGTTGTGGTCATTTTGATCCCTCTCAAGGATATCTTTTGGTGGTCTGTGTAGGGTTAACTTTGTCACCATGAAATTCTTTAGCTGTTCTTTGTCATGGAAATATTTCACTTCTCTCTTACACTTGAAAGAGAGTTTTGCAGGGTATATCAGTCTGGGTTGCAATTTGTTTTCTTAAAGTACTTGAAGTGCTTTATTTCATGCTCTTCTTGACTTGATGGTTTGTGAAGAGAAATCTGCCATTATTCTGGAGGGTTTTCCTTTAAATGTGATCTGTTTCTTTTCTCTCACAGTTTTTAGCATATTGTTCTTCTGCTGGATTTCTTGGGTCTTGATTATTTGTCTGGGTGGTGTTTTTATTGGATTGATTGCATTTGAAGTTCTATATGCTTTGGTTACCTGAATATCAGAATGTTTCCTCTTATTTGGGAAGTTTTCTGCTATTACTTCTGCCCATATTCTTTTTATATCATTTGCATTATCTCCTTTGTTCTCACTGATGCATGTTAGTCTTACATTATTCATCTTTGCCTCGTCTTATAGATGTTGAATTACTTTTTCCTGCATCCTATTTATTATAAAAATATCTTTTCTTGCCTTTCCACTAGCTTTAACGGTGTCTTCAAGGTCTGAAACTATCTTCACTTTCATTCAAACAGCTTTACCAGCTTGTAGTTCAGGTTTAAATTTCTTGTGTTTCATCTTCGAATCTGCTCCACACACTCTATTTGTTTCCTATATTGCTCATTCAAGGATTCCCGCATTTTTCTAGCCTCCTCTATTTTTTTATCAGTGACTTCCTTTTTAGGGGAGGGAATCATTTATTTTATTTTATTTTTTAATTAATTTAATTGAGAAACAAATGGCAATGAGAGTTTCAAAACCGATTAGTAGGACAGTTTCAATCAATATACTGTGTATTGTTGTCTTCATAGTGGTTTTTCATAGTACAAGATGCAAACATGATATCCTGTCCAGACACTATTACTATAAATTTTTCTTCTATGGAAGTGAGAGAAAGTACCTGTATATGTATCCTAACTATTTTGTATATACAGATGCAATACGGTCCTTCATTTGTAGCCCCCTTTTTATTTAATTTTCTCAGAGATGAGTGTTTCATTGTCATTTAAGTATTGTAGGCGCATGAATTCAGCAAATTAGTCCAATATAGTCCAGTAGCCCATAATAGTAGTGGGGTGTCATGGAAATAAAAATGTCAGAAGTTGTTGACTTGAGCCTTTCACGGCGCAGCATATTAATACGGCTTTACTTTTTATACTTCATTTTTATACTTTTTTGCTATGTGGTTCAGACCAAGATAAGGCAAGACCTACATAACAAAAAATGCAACTTTTGTATCTGATATGGTCAGTGAAATCCCCTCAGGATTTACCCTAAAACCCTGTACCACAGTTTATAGATCCTTTGTCAGTGTCATCCATGTGGATGAGTCATGGCCATTGCTTGACCAATTTTCTCTTTGTGAAAACCTGAGAGAATGCTTTCTCTCCATGTGGCCCTCCATATGTGCACTCTGCATCACCAGTCACTTCTTTTATGGTCCCATAATCTTGATCAGAACATTTGGTTATCAGTGTCTTCCTTGGAAGCACTTAGTACTTCTTTCATTGTAGTTATCATTTGTTTGTTTACCTCTGAGATTAATTCTAATCTGATTTCCTCTATACCATACTTCAGTACCTTCTGTACTTAAGATGCTATTATTTCAGATATTTCAGGTGTAAACTTTTCAATTTCTTCTATGCTATTGTCTCCTAAATTTGTTCTGGGTGGCCTCAGAGCCTGAGAATGCATTTTGCTCCTTCTCTTTGTCATTTTGTACAGCACTGTCCTGCGATCTTTGCTGTAAAGCTTTGGTGCAGTTATTACCTTAGCACCTACTGATATTCTTACCCAAGAGAGATTATGTGGTTCAGGCAGTTATAGTTTTCTATTTACAGAACTACAATTAGACACATTAATAATAGGTAGTGATATTTAGCAGTTGACAAACTTTTATAATTAATGGATTTGTATTTTAGACTATAAGAGTAAACATTATGTGTGTATAGCTAAGCAGATATTAAATTGGGAGTTTTTATTTAAATTAGCTCCCCTAAGTTCTGTCTTATCACCTCCTCTTGATGTACATAGGGTATTCCAAGCAGAATAGTTAGCCCTGCTTACCTGATGCACCCTCTCTCAACCAAAAGAGGAAGACAGAGTCTAACTCTCATAGATCAGGGTCTTGTAAAGTATCTCAGCTTACCGGGTCCAGATCTACCAAGTTTGAGCTCCTCCCAGATGTGCCTGTCTTGAGTCTTGCTGCTGCACTCAGCTTTTTCCTGCTACAATATGTCAGGCCTAGCATCTGGCTGGAAAGGAACCTGGAGAGGGAACACGGAAGGTCTCACACACATGCTGGACCTGGGCTCTGGCTAGATAATGAATCCAAGGAGCCGTCGAGCAGGCGGAAGGCCTGTGAGTTATTTTTCTAAGAGTCTACTCCAGGGCATAGTCTTCCCATGTTAGAAAGGCCAGCAAGTCTGTGCAGCAGCGTTTCTTAAAGTGCTCATGTAAGGAAAAGCTCTGTTTTGATCCTTGAGGATTTATTCTTTCCCTTTCCTTTATTTGAAGCTCATCTGCAGAAGACAGAATTGCCTTTTCTTAAGTAAATATTTTTAAAATATTTATTTATTTATCTATGTGGTACAAAGTCTCACTATGCAGTTTTGACTTATAATGATCTTAATATCTCAGCCTTTCCAGGACTGGGATTGCAGGCATGCACTACCACGCCCAGTTTCCATGGCCAGCAGTGCACCTAAGGGTCCGGGAATGGCACAGTATGTGGTACTGGGGATCGAATCCAGGTCCTTGTGGTGCCAGGCAGGTGCTTAGACCACCTAGCTATCTCTCCAGCCCTAGAAATGCTTTTGGGCACATGAGAAAGTTAAGATAATGGTGTTGTCAGAGTCTCTGATTTAAGTGACCACTGGTGACTCACTGACCTGCACATGCAAAGTAGAGCAGGAGGAGCTCACCCCACCCTATGCTCCTTTTATTACACAGAAAAGCACGTTCTATTTGAGTAAGCTTATTTTCCTCATCTCATTTTTTTGGCCATGTCCCTGGGACCATGAGAGGAGCCGAGATCTGTGGCAGAACTTAGAGCTACTCAGTACTGTCATTTGATCCAGCTCCTGAGTTTTCAAAGTAGCAAATGGTCGGCAGATGACTAAATCCTTGAATGACTGAATGAGTGGACACATGAAGATGTGACTTACTGGAGAGACAGGACAGGCATCCATGTGTCTTGCATGTCACCAGTCACAGAATGATTGACAGCTCTTTCTCACTATGTCCACTTCTCCAATGCATGACAGCTGCATGTAAAGTAGGTGAGAACCGAGCTTTCAAGGCAAGGGTGGAGAGCAATGCCCACCCTGACATCCTCAAATATTTATGTCATTCTCTTAAGCCAGATTTTTTAATGGACTCTTTAAGTCCTTTCCTGAGCTCTTCAAATTTATAGTATTGAAGAGGAATCAGAAAAAAAAAAGACACAAAGATGGTTGAAGAGACAGGAAATAGAATATGTAAGGAGAAGTTCAGAGCACTGGGATTGCTTGCTATTGGCAGGAACATGAACCTCTGGTGTTGTGAACATGATCCATAGAAAAACTAGTGACCAGAGACTCAACCCAGTGTAGCTCCTGTGAAGTCTATGCGTTAGCAGAAAGAGGCCACCCTTGGTTTTGCTCCTCATGTAGAGAGCGGTTGCTCTATGCAATGCAGAGAGGTCCAGAAGTCCTGGAGAAATCAATGTGATTTCCACCGCATGTGGATTGAACAACTACTTCCTCTCCTGCCTGTAGCAATTCCCAATGGAATTTGAAGAGTTCTGTGGGTTTCAATGATAACTAGGGAAGACTGTGCACATTTTACCTTGAAGTTAGAGTTTGTTGTTACCAGACATCTTGTACAAGACCTCACCCTTAGTGTTTTGGGACAGACTAAGGGTTTCATTTATTATTCAAAGTGTTTTCAAATTTAATATACATCACATGTCCAAAGGAAAGCTATTTCTAATGTATTGCTGACCTTGTGCCTTGAATATACTGTAAAATTATTATAAAAATACCTTTTGTGTCTTATTAGTACATGTTGATTATACCAGTGAATTTTAAAATTTTGTTTCTTTTTTCTTTTTTTTTTTTTTTATGTATTTGGTACAGGTTCTCGCTATGCAGCTTGGACTTACTGACCCTTCTATCTCAGTCTCGCCAGTGCTGGGATTACAAGCTTGGGCCACCCCACCACCACCCACCACCCACCACCCAGTTTCATTGCCCTGCTCTGCATAGGGCTGTCTTGGCATGTGGTACTGGGGATTGAACCTGGATCTTTGCACTTGCCAGGCAAGCACCTAGATCATTGAGGTGTCTCCCCAGCCCTGCCATCTTAACAACATTAATTCTACCAGTCCATGAACTGGGAGGTCTTTCCATATTCTAGTACCTTCTTCAGTGTTCTGAAACTTTCATTGAAGAACCCCTTCACCTCCTTTGTTAGATTGGCTCTTAGATACTTTATTTATTTACTTTGGAAGCTATTAGAAATGAAACAATTTGTCTGATTTCTGTTTCAGGTACTGTTATCGGGGTATAGATATTGATTATGAAATGTTGAGCTTATTTCTTTTTCTTTGACGAAAAGTCTTGCTGATGGTCGCTGGCTCCACATGTCAATATGTTTGTCTGAAGTATTAGAGTGATCATTGATCATGTCATATTCACTGTTTTCAGAAATACCTAGTGGATTAGTCTAGCGTGCTTCTGCTGTGTCTGAATCTTTATGTCTATGTGTGGTCCCAGTTGCTATTTGGGACCGTTTCCTGTTCTGCTCCCTCATGGCCCTGAGCTAAGCTGCTTTGTTGCATGATGCCTTTCCACTCTGTCCCGGCTGTGGAGCCCACTGACAAAGGACTGAATTTCCCTAAACCGTGAGCTGAATTAAACTTCTCCTCCTTTAAATTATCTTTGGCAGTATTGTGTCCAGGAATAGGAAAGCTGAGCAGTACAATTAGTCAGCTTAGTAGCTCCTGCAGCCCCCTTCCTTCCAGGGATCTACAACATAACTCCCCAAACTCAGCTGCCCTTTTCCTTCTCTGAACATGGCACCCAGACTTTCCAGCTTTTCTTTGAGATGCACTCTATCCTGTCCTCCACCTTTCCCTTCCAACAGTTTGGTCCTAGACTCTGTCATATGCACTGCCTGCTCTATCCACTGTCCGTCTGGCACTTCTTATCACTTCTGTGGGTCAGGATGCAGAACTCACTGCCCATGTTGCTACGGGGTTCCCAACCTTGCCACCCACATGACTATCCTACAACCCATTCTGTCCATGTGATCCTTCAGTAGCTCCATGGAATCTGCAGAACAGAATAATCCAGCCCTAAGTCACCACAGCACCCAGTTCAGCTGCTCCTCCAATCTGTCCCTCCCTTTCCCTACATAGATGCTGAGCTCTGCCTGAACCAGGCTCCTTGCAGATTCCTGGCTATGATCTGTTGTCCTTCCCATGGGCGCTGTTCTGTGCTATACCCACAGTGTCCCAATGATACTTCCCAGCCAGAGCTTGGGACCCAGCTTAGGTGACCCCTGCAGGAAGTCCTTGATGACCCACTGGCTTGTACCAAGCCTAGTTAGCAGCTCTCAGTGTCATCCCCTCTTCTCACCTTGGTGACACTGGTCTCTCTTTTGACTCAGGTGCTACCTCAGAAACTTCTTCAGAGGAAACACTTCGTTGTTGATCTTAGGTCTACAGTGCACACTGCTTATAGGGTTTACAAAATTCCTGTCTGCTGTGTCTGACATTTGCAGTCTCAAGCTATAGAATTCACAAAGCTTACTTGCATTCTATATGAGCAAAAATAGAATTTAAATTCTTTTGTAACATATTTTTTGCTAAATCTCCCAGACCTAAAAGGCATGTTTCCCTTTTACAGAAATAGCATGATGCATAATGGAAAGAACCTTAATTTTGGAATCAGAAAGACTTAAGCTAAAATCCCAGTTTTGCATGGATTGGTTGTATGAATCTGAGCAAGTGATTTAGCGTTTGTAACCATCTGTTTGCTTATCTGTAATAAAAGGTCCAATAATGGAATTGGACTAAGGATTAAGGATTGAGCATTAGGAATTGCTAGCTGAAAGCTGAATGCTTGGCTCATGTGTTCAATGTATAGCAGTCATTTATTAGGCTATTGCTCTCTCTCTCTCTCTCTCTCTCTCTCTCTCTCTCTCTCTCTCTCTCTCTCTCTTTCTCTTTCCTTCTCCTCTATATAAGCAATGAAAAGTTATATATCTGTAAACCTCTTCATTATTTCTCAACAACATATACATAATTAGTCTTTACAATAGAGAAGTTCTCCCTGAGATAGGCAAATGGGAGAAAGTATTTTCCACCAAGCAAGATGACCATTAGTAGATTTTTGGAAGCATTGGAGCAATAATTAAATTTCCAAATCTATAGAACAAGACCATAGTGTATAAAAGTTAAACATAAGAGCTACTTGAACTGGTTTTCAAAATTAATTTCTTGAATGAGAAATTTGACTTAACTATAGTCTTTCTACAACTCAGGTAACAACATTGATAAATGTATACCTTATAAAGTTAGACAGCTCATTAAATTGATGCCAATTGCAAGTTCATTCATTTATTTAGCAGACCTTCTGAAGCAGTGGCTGTCTTTGAACCCTTTTCTGTGGAAATCCAAATGCTTTTTTAAAAAAAGGACAGAAACCCTCTAATGTGGTAGGAGACATGAGGAGCACAACATCTGGGAATGTGAATTCCTGACGATTTTACTAAGGTCGATTATTCTTTTTGTAATCTAATATTACATTGAGTAAGTCACCAAAATCCAGCATTTGACTGGATTCTATATTTAAATTTCAGGTAGGCTGTACTGTGGTACCATTCTTGCCTGTTATTTGACTGTGAGGTTAATAAGGCTCAACAGGAAGAGCTCCAGCCACAAGGAGAGAATTGTGCACGCTCTAGTGTGGTGATTTCCAGCTGGGAAGGGCCACAGAGTAAATATTTTCTGAGAAGAGGCCATCTGGTCCTGAGGCTGCTCCTCAGCTCAGTTTCAGGCGCAAGGGTGGGTGTCACGCATGCCACCAAAAGAGGCTATTCCCCAGCAAAACTTTGTTTACCAAGATAGGCAATGACGTAGCCTAGAATAATAATCATTGATCTTATTTTCAGTCTGATAGCAATGGATCACTCCAGAAAGTGTCTGTTTGCAATTAAAATTTTGTAACTAAATACAGTTAATTGCTTTTTTCAGAATCTTACACAACTTCCCAAACCACCTTTCTCTCGGAGATCTACCTGCATCCTTTATTCTTTGCATTGCAGAATAAGTGTACTTTTCTGAAATCCCAATAAGCGTGAAGTTGATTTTTATTTAATTGGTGTCAACACCTCTTATCTGGCAGTGAGGCTGGGGGGCTCTTATTATTTCCTATCCCTGATCTCAGCGGTGCCCTGAATGTGTCTGAATATCTCTACCGGATTTCAAGCAGATGCTTTGGATTTCATGGAGCACATTTACATTTTCTGACACAGTGTACATGGCTGGGAAATTCAGGCACATATGCCATAAATTCTTCAGTTCACAGGGTATGGCTAAACATTTCCCCACAGAGTCTCCAATAGAGTGGATGGAAGCCATCCAGAACACACTGGTCAGCATTTCTTGCCACTCATATCCTGTCTGGGGTCTCTGTTTTACAAAGGCAGGCTGCTGTCGGTGAAATAAGGCTGCATTTTATTTGACTAAAGAGCTGTTGATTCTCAATGTTTCTTTTGCATTTCTACCTCAGCTCCTCTCTTTTATATTTAGTCCAAATCCACAGAAGAACTAAAGAAAGATCAGGGCTGTGTAAAGGGGGGAGGAACTTAAGGATGCTTCCCTGTGACTTTGGGCCATCGCAGCTACCCTTCTTGCTGTCTGCTGAGGACAGCCCTCTTGTGCTGCACCCCTGCCCAGCCCCTGCCTGCAGGCATCACCCTCAGCAGCATCCATGGTCCAGTAGAGAGGCATGCATTGTTAGACTTTTCCCTTTGCATCTGCTTTCCATTCTCTTTTTGTGAAACAGCCAAATGATTCTAAATGCTTTTGGCTTCTGACACATCGCACTCTCATTAGGTCTTCAAAGACTCTTGTGAAATTTTGTTTAGACCATCTGAAAATGGAGCCTATAGGATTTTCATGCTCTACCCGAAGCTGGAACTAAAAATAAAATTTTAGCTGACTGGCAACATAAGAAGTGCCCGGATCAGCAGATGGTGTGAAACGAAAGACTTGTAAAATGAAAATATATTCACGAAAATACACAGCCCTTCCCATTTATTAAAGGTCTGCTGGGAACACACATTCTGGGGGGTGCAGGGGCTGCATGGCTAGGGGCTGTCTGAGATGAAGGGTGTTTGTGTTTGAGCACGGTGCTGGGTGAGCTCCTGCCTGAGTTCTTCAGGAACAAGCGAGACCAGTGGCTGGGATGGCAGTGCCATCTGGAGAACCCAGGGCCACCGGCAGAGCACCATCCAGGGGAAATGTGTCTCCACCATAGCCAAGCAGCTCCAGAGAACCCTTCCAGTCCCCTCACAGGGTCTCCTCACTGCCTCACCTCATAGGTCCCAGTCCTGTTTGATGGCGGCAGTGATGCTGAGGCAGCCCTGCAGCCTCTTGTGATGACATCATTCTGGAGGAGGTGCCTAATAGGATGGAAATAGACAACAGACCCCAAAGGAACTTTGTCCATTTAGCGTTGTAACAAATGGCTTAAGATTAGATTTCTTTCAAATGGCTGAAAGTCAGAAGATGAAGCACCTAGCTTGAGAAAGGGAGAAAGCGTGACATCTCAGGCCTTCTTACCAAAAGAATTTTAAGTACTTGTGTGCCTTATCAATGTTAAAAAAAAAAAGTATTTTTGTGGGCTGCAAGTTGATTGGTTTGTTTGGATTAAAGGAAAATTATTCCCGCAAATAGTGCCATGTGATATTTGGCCACACAGAAGAACAAAAAAGGAATAATGTGTACCCAGATATCCCTTTCTTTACCATGAGGTTTATTTGTCTCTGACAAAAGATTGACACTAGCAAATTCTTTCACACTTGTAGTTATGTGGCACTGACTTGGCTGACGTTAACTAGCTTTGGTATTCTTAGCTCTTTAGCCCAACTCTGGTCCTCCTGCAGCACACAGAGCCGGATGCATCAGCCTTCCTGTCCCAGAGTGGGCCAGCTTGGGAGTGGAATAGTTAGGCCTCACAGACAGGGGATCTAACTGCAGAGCCCACACACTGCTGTAGAGTTGTCTGGGTCACTCTTTATACAGTTAAGGAGAAGCCTCAGTTTCCCTGAACACGTGCAATAAGAGCAGGATCACGGGGGTTTCCCTGGCTTTACTTGCACACTGGAGATGAGTTAAATTTTGGATACAAGTTCCCTCACTAGAGGTGCTGAGCTATGACTTACAGGAAGTGCAACTAGGGAACTGTTCAGAAGACAATTCTCCTCCCCCTCTCTGGAAGGCTAAGCAGGGAGCCTTCACCATCTTCCTGATTCAGGTCCACCATGAGTTCTGTGCAAATGCCCCAATTTGTCCAGGAAGGCTTTGGAGAAAATGACCCTGAGGTCTTTTTCTGCGAAGTCTTTTCATAACTAAGTAAAATAAGTATAGTGCTTGACTGATTGTGTCAGGGTGCTTCACAATACCCTGGCTTCACTTTCTTTGTGCCTTCTGAATTTAGTTTTCAATAAAAGAAGAAACTTGGAAGAAGCACAATCTGCTTACCCTGAGGAGCCCTGAAATGTCAGAAAACCTTAAAAACCAAGTGTAACAAGTGTAACATGGCAAAGCAGTGAGCAGATTTGCAAGAAGATCCTGCTGCCCTGGCACTGCCCAGATGCAAAATTCAGCTCCTGGTCCCACCTGTGGAATTGTGTGTGAGGTTTTCCCCGAATGGCACTTGTTCAGACTCGAGGCTTTGTGACTGCATAATGTTCAGCAAATTCATTTTATCATTTTACCTGTTTAATTTTTATTTGCATGTTTTGTTACGCAGGCTTGCAGTACATAGTGGTTGCTTTTATCATGGGGAGTTGGTAGGTGGATTGAACACATCTTAAATCTTCTTTTATTTTTGGATCCCTTGCCTCCTCCCTCCCACCTTCTCTAACTCTTGGTCCCTTCCTATTAACAAATGCTCTGTTTTCATCATTTCCCCCTCTCTTTCTCCTCTTAAAATCTCCTTTCCCATCCTTCCTACTTCCATCCCTGTATCTCTTGCTCTTCTATTTGAAAACAGTCTCCCTACTATTTCCCATTTATCATGCATGTGTGTGTGTGTGTGTGTGTGTGTGTGTGTGTGTGTATATATATATATATATATATATGTATATATATATATATATATATATTATATAAGACAAACCATGTGATATTTAAGTTTGTGTTTCTGACATATTTCACTTAATATCATGGTCTCAAGTGGCATCCATTTACCTGTGAATGTCTCCAGTTTATCTTTTTCATGCCCAAGTAGCACACCATTGGATTCAAATACCACACTTTCTTATGCATTCATCTGCTGATGGGTGTACAAGCCATTTCAAAGATTTGTGTATCGTGAATTATGCTTCATTTTGTTGTGCTGTCTTGGATTCTTAAGTGATTCAGTAAGCCAAACTAAGAGGTATAAATGATGTAATTTTATACATTTAAAAATATCATACTACAGGGCTGGGGAGATGGCTCAGTAAAAAAGACTTTCCCTGGCAAGCTCAAGGGCTTGAGTTCAATCCCTGGTTACATAAAAATAAAATAAAATTTAAAATAAAATAAATCACACAAAACAGAACAGGTACATTAAATATCCCTTCAGTTATTCTAATATTGTCCTTTAGCCTGATAGAAATTTATCAATTTTATTGATGGTTTCAAAGAACAGATTTAAATTTTCTTCTTGTGTTGCTATCATTTTCTTCATTTCAGTTTTAATACATTTGTTTTAATTTTTATTATATATTCTGTTCAAATCAGGTGGTTCTATTCTTTCTCTGCTTTCTGAAGATAAATGTTAATATTATATGTTTTATACATATCTTCTTTCCTATTATGTGAATTTAATGCTAGGATTTTTCCTCTAAGCACAGCTTTGACTAAACCCTATATATTTTAAAACAGTAAAATAAAACAATTGTGTCTGTCTTTTTCAGACACGGTCTTTCTTACTTTGTAGCCCACGCTGATCTCATACTCCCTAACTATCCTCCTATCTCAGCCTTCCAAGTGATGGGATTACAGGCATGCACCACAATTCCCAGCTAGAATTTTATTTTATTTATTTATTTATTTATTTATTTATTTATTTATTTATTTATTTATTTATTTATTTATTTATTTATTTTGCGGAACTGGGGATTGAACTCAGGCCCTTGTGCTTGCCAGGGAAGCACTTATTCTACTGAGCTATCTCCTTGGCCCCTAGAATTTTATTTTTGTTTAAACTATGTTTTCAACTTTCTTTGAGACTTTGATAGATTATTTCAAAGTGTGCCATTTAATTTTGAAATATTTGAGGAACTCCTGGCTATATTGCTGGTATTGATTCCTAGTTTAATTGTTATGAGAACATTATGTTCTGAGAGTGCATTTCATATGATTTTTATTCTTTCATACTTACCGACTTCTGTTAGATGACCCAGAACACAGTCCTTAATGGTGAACACTCCATGTGCATTTGACGAGAATGGGTTTTATAGATGCCACCAAGGTCATGCTGATTCTTTAGTCATGTTGAAGTCTTTCATACCTTTGATTTTTAGCCACTTGTTCTATCATTTAGCCACTTGCTCTAAATGCTACTTTTTCCTGTTTAATGTTTCTGCCTTGTACATGACTGCCAGAGGCACATGGACCTTTGGGATTACTATACATTCTTAGACAATTGTCCCTTATCATCATGTATAATGCTACTGTTTTTTTTTTTAATAGTCTTTCTTACTCTGATGCCTACTGTGTCTGAAATTAATATGGCTGTGATAGCTTTTTCTGATTAGCATTACCAGACTTATCCAGAAAAACAGAATCAGATCCATACCCACCCACTCCCACACCCACATTAAGAGATTTGCTTCAAGGAACTGGCTTACATGATTGTGGGGGCTGGCAGCAGATTAAAATCTGTAGAACCACCTGGCAGAATGAAAACTCAGGCAAGAGATGAGACTGTAGTCTGAAGACAGAAGTTGTTCCTTTTTTCAGAAAATTCCAGTGCCACACTTAAGACTTTCAACTGATTTGATAGGGCCCGCTCCTTATGAAAGGTGACTATCTTTATTTAATCCCACCTGATAAAAGTAGTCCCTGAGACATCTTCACTGCAAAACTTATGTTAGTTTTTAATTACATAATGGGGTACTATATCCTAGCCATAAAATTACCCATCACAGTCTACCCCTTGTGAACTTGGCACTCTTATAAAGATGTGGTTAAGCTGAAGTAGGGTAACAAAGTCATATTTCCTCATAACATGATGCAATTATTCTGGGTACAAGAGAAAGTATACAATCACTTACCCAGGAGGAGATGCAGAGAATTTGAGTGATAGCTACTCTTCTCCTTCATATCCTGTCACTTAAATACTGTTTTAAAAAGTGAGTTACTAGTAGAACACCCAAAGTTATATAAGATTAAAGGGAGAACACATACTTGCCAGGAATTTGTATTGCATGTACATATATAGTGTGGGGGGAGTTTAATCTTTTTCTTATAATGAACCAATCAAAATTTTATTACATTGCTTATTCTGTGCTATCTTCAAAGGCTTTAAATAAATATTGTCATAGTAAGGCTATTATAATAATTACCTCAGTTAATGTTTTAGTTCAGTATTTCTTTGTGTCTTTATGGAAAGCTAACTCTTGTTTCACATTGCCTCAAAGGCACTATAGACCCACAGTCAGTTCATTTGTCGTTCTGAGGATCCCCAAGACTTCTGCAGTGTTTCCCACAGATAGAAAATCTAATGAAATTTTAGACTCACAGAGCATATCAGATCCTTCTTCTTTCCAGATCAAAGGGGGGATATACATGTGAGGCAGAGATAGAAACTTCATCCTAAGATCTGACAATGGGAGACCTCCCAGCAGTTTATGCCCCTCCCTTCCTTGTTTTGCATGACAAGGAAGGAGGGGATGAACCCTGGCCCTGCAGCTTGCTTTGCCTGCTGAGCTGTCTCACCAACCAGCCCCATTCTTTGTGATTAAAAGCCTCCCATCAGAAGATGTAGTGTTTCTGTTTTAATGGCCATGACTCTTTCAGATGGCTGACACTGACAAAAGATTTTAAAAACTGCTATAAAGGGTTTCACAGTACTTCCTGAGGGGATTTGACTGACCTTGTCAGTCACAAAAGTTACATTTCTTATTGTACAGGTCTTGTTTTATCTTGCTCCTAACCATCCAGCAGAAAAATATTAAATGAGGTATAAAAAGTAAAGCCATATTAATATGCTGAGCTCTGAAAGGCTCAAGTCAACATCTTCTGGCATTGCCAGTCCTGCAGATAACCCACTACTATTATGGACTACTGCTCTTTCTTGGATTATTTTGCTAAATTTATGTACCCACAGTATTTGTTCTTTTTAAGTTTAATTTTATTTTATTGAAGAACAAATAGCAATAAGACAGTTTCAAATCAAATTAGTAGAACAGATTCAACAATTAATACATTGCATATTGTTTTCGTACTGGTTTTTTGTCATACAAGGTGCATACATGATATTCTACTTAAAAATACTATTAGAGCAAATGCCTCTAATCAATGAATTAAGAGAATGTAGCTGTATACTTATCTTATTTTTTAAAGCTGAATTATACTACACTTTCCATAATTAATACTTTCTACATTGTTATCTTCCTAGAGGTTGTCCATAGTACAATAAGCCAACAGAATATCATGTTCAAACACTATTACTGCAAATATTTCTTCTTATGGAATTATGCAGAAGTATTGCATATTTATCCTAACTGTACTGTTTATACAAACACAGAATGGTTCTTCCTTTGTATCCCCTTCTTTTTGTTTAGTCCTGTCAAAGATGGGCATTCCATTGTCATTAAGTTATTATAGGTGCCTGAACTCAACAAAACAATCAAACACAGTCCAAGAGTCCACAATAATAGTGGGTTATCTGAAGAAATTGTTGTCTAGAGCCATGCACAGTTCAGCTTATAATTATGGCCTTATTTTATATACCTCATTTTTATGCCTTTCTGCTGGCATAAGGTAAAGTAAGACCTATACAACAAAAAATGTAACTTTTGTATCTGATGAGGTCAGCCAAGTCTCCTCAGGGTTTGTTATCTATGTAGAGGAATACTATTGACTTTTGAGTATTGACTTTGTATCCTGCTATGCTACTGAATTTGTGTATCAATTCTAGTACCTTCTTGGTGGAGTTTTTGGTTCCTCCAAGTAAAGTATCATATCATCTACAAATAGCGATAATTTAGCTTTTTCTTTACCTATTCTTATTCCTTTTATTTCTCCCTCTTGTCTAATGGCTGCAGCTATATTGAATAGGAGGATGATCGAGGACCTCCTTGTCTTATATGAGATCTAAGAGTAAAAGATTTCAGTTTTTCCCCATTTAGAATTATATGAGCTGTTGGGTTGTCATAGATGGCTTTTATCAAATTCGGGTAGAGGTCATCTATTTCAATATTATGCAGGGCTTTGATCATGAATGAGTGTTGGACTTTGTCAAAAGCTTTTTATGCATCAATTGAGATCATCATGTGGTTTAGAGATTTCAGTCTATTAATATAGTGTATGACATTTATAGATTTTTATATACTGAACTGTCCTTGCATCTCTGGGATGAATCCTACCTGGTCATGGTGTATGATCTTCCTGATGATTTGCTGTATTCTGTTTGCTAGGAATTTATTAAGGATTTTTGCATCTATGTTCATGAGGGAGATTCGCCTGTAGTTCCCTTTTGTGGTTGTGTCTTTCCCTGATTTTGGTATCAGTATAATACTTGCCTCTAGGAATGAATTTGGGAGGATTGCTTCCTTTTCAATTTAATTGAAGAGTTTGAGGAGTTTAGGGATTATATCTTCTGTAAATTTCTTCTAGAATTCAGCTGTGTATCCATCAGGACCTGGACTTTTCTTTCTTCATAGGTTTTTTATTACATTTCATATTTCGTTAGCTATTATTGGCTTATTGAGAGTTGTTCTATCCTCTTGATCCAGTTTTGATAATTTTTACCTTTCGAGGAATCTGTCCATTTCATCTGTCTCTTCTATTCTGTGAGCACAAATATTCTCGACGTAGCTACTGATAATCTTCTGAATTTCCACTGTGCCTGTGGTGATTTCTCCCTTTTTATTCCTTATTGCTTGTAATTGAATTTTTTCTTTCTTCTTTTTGATGAGGTTGGCTAGAGGCTTATCAACTTTATTTAGTCTTTGAAAGAACCAGCTTTTTTTATTTGTGGATTCTTTGAACTGCTTTCTTCATCTCAATTGAATTAATTTCTGCTCTAATCTTTATTAGTTTTTCCTGTCTTTTCCTCTGTGTTTGGTTTGCTCTTCCTTTTCTAGATGTCGGAGGTGTAACACTAGGGTGTTTATTTGTTCCCATTCTATTTTCCTAATGTGTGAGTTCATAGCTATGATTTTCCCTCTGAGAACTGCGTTCGTCACATCCCCTAAATTCCGATAAGTTATGGTTGAATTTTCATGGAATTGTAGACACTGTTGAATTTCATCTGTGACCCATTGATTGCTGTGTAGGGTGTCATTTAATTTCCATGAATTTAGCAAGCTTTTTGGTTTCTTTTGTCATTTATTTCCAGTTTCATTGCACTGTGGTCGCATAGTATGCATGGGATAATTTCTGTTTTCTTGCATATACTTGAGCATGACCTATAGTATGTGGTCCATGTGCAGCTGAGAAAAATGTGTATTCAGCTGTAGCTTGGTGGAATATTCTGTACATGTCCACCAGGTCCATTTGTTCTAAGCTCTGGTTCAGTTCTGCTACTTCTTTTCTAATTTTTTTGTCTGGTTGACCTATCTTTTGAAATAAGGGAGTGTTAAGGTCTCCTGTTAAGAATGTGGTCTTTCATATTAGATTTTTCATGGCCATTAAGATTTGTCTTACATAGTTGGGTGCTGCTGTGTTTGGTGCATAAATATTTATCAGTGTTACCTCTTCCTCTTGAAGTTTTCCCCTACCCAATATATAGTGGCCTTTTTAGTCTTGTTTGATCATTCTTGGTTTGAAGTTGAGACTACCTGAGAACAAAATTGCTACTCCTGCTTTTTCCTGAGGTGCTGGGGCATGTAATATTGTTTTCCATCCTTTGACTTTGAGCCTATGAATGTCTTTTTGAGTTAAGTGTGTTTCTTGTATGAAGCATATTGTTGGGCTTTGTTTCCTAATCCACTGTGCTAGTCTATTTCTCTTAATTGGTAACTTGAATCCATTTATATTGATGGTTATAATTGAAATGTGTTGACTTACGATTGTCATGATATTTACCTGTTGTTGTTTACTCCTTTTGTCCTGCATTTAATTGTTTGCCTTGTTTAGTGGATTCCTTCCATTCTCATTCATGGAGTTCTGGCCACTGTAGTGTCTCTCTAGAACATCTGTCAGTAGCCTGGGTAGGGATGGCTTTGTAATCATGAAATTCTTTAGTTGTTCTTTGTCATGGAAGTGTTTCACTTGTACATCACACTTGAAAGAGAGTTTTGTAGGGTATAATATTCTGGGCTG
The DNA here is from genome assembly GCA_004027165.1 of Ctenomys sociabilis. Classification (NCBI taxonomy): domain Eukaryota; kingdom Metazoa; phylum Chordata; class Mammalia; order Rodentia; family Ctenomyidae; genus Ctenomys; species Ctenomys sociabilis. Next base: position 23,334 of record PVKA01012716.1, read on the forward strand.
GAATTTGTTTTCATACAGGACTTGAAGAACTCTGCTCCATGCTCCTTGCCTTCATGGTTTGAGTAGAGAAGTCGCCTCTAATTCTGATGGAATTTCCTTTGAGTGTGATCTGGTTCTTTTCTGTAGCAGCTTTCAGTATATTATTCTTGTATTGGATTTCTAGAATCTTGACTATTATATGTCTCGGTGTGTTTTTAATTGGCTTGAAGTTATTTGGCATTTGATATGCTTCGGTTACCTGAATGTTGGATTGTCTCCTCATATTTGGGAAGTTTTCTGCTATTACTTCTGCCCATATTCTTTTTATGTCATTTGTATTGATGTCTTCTTTCTCATTGATGCCAATTAATCTCACATTGTTCATCTTGGCATCATCTTGCACGTGATGGATTATTTTTTCCTGCATCCTTGTTGTTTTTAAGAGATCCTTTCTCACCTTTTCACTAGCTGCACCAGCATTTTCAAGATCTGAAACTCTGTTTTCGCTTTCACTCAAACAGTTTTAGGGACTCGTGATTGAGGTTTTTGAATTCCTCTAAATCTCTTTGACTCTTCTTCATGTGATCTATTTCTTTTCTGTATTGTTCATTCCCGAAATCCATCATACTTCTGATCTCCTCTATTTTTTTTTGTCAATATCTTCTTTAGAGGTAGCTATTAAATCTTTTATTGCAGAGTTTTTTCCAAATTGTGTTTCCTCTATGTCTTTCTCGAATTCATTCTCTACTTCAGATGCTATTTTCAAAGATTTCTTTTCTTTATTTCAGAAATTATTTCTGAGCTGCATTCCTCTTTACCTCTCTGCTCTTGTTCCTTTGCTTGCAATGCTGATAATTCATACATTTCAGCTGGAATAGTGCTCTCTGCATTTGTTCTGCTTGGGCATTGGGTTTCCCCCACATTTTTCTGGATTTGATTCATTACTTCAGATGCTTTGTATTCAAAAAATTCTTTTTATTATTTCAGGCATTAATTATGGTCTGAGTTCCTCTATACCTTTCTGCTGGTGTTTCTTTGCTTCTGTCTCTGTTAATTAATTCATTTCAGCTTTACAGTTATTGGTGGGATCAGTGCCTGAGATTGCATTTTGCTCCTTGTCTTTGTCATTTTGTATAGCACTGACCTCTGACCTTCTGTGTAGTGCTTTGTTGCAGTACAACCTTAGCGCATAATGAGATTCGGATGCCAGTCTATTAAGTTTGAGATTATCCAGTTATGCCTGGCTTGGATCTAGCTGTGGTGTTCTGTTCCTTTTTGCTGCAGCCTTTCTGGTACAATTGTGAGCCTGTGGTTCCCCTCTGTTGTGTCCCTGGCTCTCACACACACTCATTGAACTAGAATCGTGTGGATATGGTGCCGGGACAGTCGCAAAAATTCTCATTCGCTTGGCGGACTTGTGGGCAGGGGCTCCGGGGATTTGCAGGGCAGGCGGGTCTCCACCTACAATATTTGAATGGCAGTGAAACACCCATCTCTGACAAAACTAAACAGAAAAAGAGTACATAAATGAAGGTCCATTTTGTATATACAGATATATGTATATGTATATATATCTGTATATACAAAATGGCATATATACAGCTACTTTCTCTTAGTTCAATGAGAAGAAAGATTTGTACTAATAGTGTTTAAACAGGATATCAGGCCTGCATCTTGTACTCTGAATAACTACTATGAAGACAATAATATGCAATGTATTATTTATTGTAACTGTCTTACTAACCTTTTTGAAACTGTCTCATTGCTATTTCTTTCTCAATAAAATTAATTAAAAAATAATAACTAAATAAATAAAAAGCCTCATATCAAGATGTAAGCTACTTTGTAGGAAAAGCCCCAGGGCTAGTATCAAGTGGTTAAGGCTAGCAGGCAATATTAATTTCCTCAGCTACATATCAAATTGCCATAAATATGATAACCTAAATGAAAACACATTGCTTGTCTTGTGGTGTTGGAGGCCAAAAGTACAAGATCAGCTTCCTTGGATAAAGTCAAGATGCATGTGAGCAGGGCCAGTTCTTCCTGGACAGATGCTCTGGGGGAGAATCCACTTTCTTGCCTTGTCTGCTTCCAGCAGTTACATATTTTCCAGCCTCTATAATATTCAGGTCCTATTTCCTTTCTGGTCCTTCTGCCTTAGCCTTGTAAGAGAATCTGTGACAAACTATTTCCATCTGGGTCATACAAAGTAGTTCTCAGCTCCGGTTCCTTATTTTAATCCCATCTCTAGTTGCCTTTGGTCAAGTAAGGAAGTACTGGTGTACTCCAGGGCCTGGGGTACCTCCCTGAGAGGGGTATGTCTCAGCCCCTCACCCAGGCCCTAGCCAATCTCCATTGTCACCTGTCACATTATTGTCTTGCCAGAAGGCACCCAGGTAATAGAAAGAAATCTTTTCCCAGAAGTCTCCAAGGAGACCTGAAAAAGAGAAATCACACAGACATGCAAAACAATATAAACCAGATAAACCTGCGTGTTCTGAACTGAGCCTGATTCCTGTGGCGAGAACTCAAGTCATCTGGAGAGTTTTGTGGCTTTGTACCTGGAGTCGAGCCTGGGTCTGTCTTCCTTGAGTCTCTCCTCACCCTTTGTCTTTCATTCTGTGTCACACCGTCTGACCCAGTATTCACAAGCTCTAGGGCTTCCAGCTAGATTCAGGTCACTGAGCCTAGGCAGGAGACTGGGAGGTATAAGAGAGAAAGCACAGTGAGGCTTCTGGCTCTCTGTTCCTTTGAAAACTGTTGCTATGTGTGGTCCCAGCTCCCAATGGAGAGATGCATCTTGAGTCCATCCAGTAATCTCTGGAGTCTGCTATTCTTACCTGCTTCCTTTCTCTCCTGCCTAGGGCCAGAGGTGGTGGCAACTGACTTTCTTTGTGTCTAACCTCTTGACAGTCTTATCCTTGTTCCTTTAATTCTGTCTTAAAGTTTCACCGTTTCTGGGCAATAAATTGCCAATGTATTCAACTCTCTTTTTAAATGATGTGTATTTGTTATCTATTATTACTTAATAAATTCTCCCAAAACTTAATGACTCATAATAATACGTAAGATCTCACTGACTCTGTGGCTTAGGAGGGCCCTCTGACTGTGGGAATATGCCAGGATTGAGGTAGTAGGGTGAAGCCACTCAAAGCTCTACTGGGACAAGAAGGCATCTGTTAGAGAGCCTACGCCCCCTGGTGAGTGTTTGCTGTGCTGACTACTTAAACACCAAGAGCTGTGTCAGTCAAGGTGAGTGGTGGGGGAACCTGTGTGACCCTGGCAGAGGAGAAGGGCCACTTGTGTCCAGATTCACACAGCCCCAGGCCAGAAAGCACAGCAATGGGGAGAAAGGCTGAGTTTCTACAATATTTATTTTAGATGTAGCTGCATGTGTGCATTAGGAGAGCTTGGCTTATTGCTTCCAAGGGCAGCTGCTTCTCCCTCAAGGTCAGGTTGATGAGGGTGAGATGAACCTCCTGTGCACCATCAGTGGGTCTCACTCCAGCTGATAAGCAGCACTTTTGCACATTCGTTCTTCTCTGCAATTACATTTCGCCCGTAATCCTCAGCTCATGAGCAGCTCAGCCTGGGTGATGGGCGGGTCAGAGATAGGCTGGGTTATCAGAGCCTCACAGCTGTTCTGAGTAAGGTGCATGCTCTGGATCTCTTCAGACGAGGTCATTGCTGATGACTGAGGAAAACGTCTCTTTCCAAATTATCACTTGCCAGAATTTTGAGAGAAGTTCACTTTTTCTATCTAGGAAACCATCTACTGAGGGTGCTGCTCCTCTCCTATCACTGCCATCCATCTCTGTGAACATAAATGCCATTCATTCCTTCCTGCCTTTAGCACATGTGAAATGCCTCCTCCTACAGGCACATGAACAAGGCTGCATTTTCTGGTATTAACCCCTGTGGTTCCATGGAAATGCTTCCTGGTGCCCTTCCCAGAGTGGAGTTTCAATGCATGAATGCACACATCAACAATGATTGGCATCTTGATTGCAGGTAACATTTATTCGTGACTTACTGTGCAGAGCTGGCAATCTCCAAGCTACCTGTCATCCGTTCTTTCATTAACTCTAATAATGAACTCCCTGCCTCCACATTGCTATGCGAAAATGCAGGTGTGGAGAAATGAAGTCTTTCTCAGAAGCTCCAGGTGTGAGTGTCAGGGATGCAACTTGGGCTCAAGCCAGGGATTCGACTTTCTGATGATCTCGATGCACTGATGATTTCTCAATGCACTCACTGACTTCCCTCCCATCCATCCAATAAGCCCCACATCTGGACCACTGTGGAATAAACTCTGAAGCTCTACATTTGTCCCATGACCCCAGCTTCTTTCCTACTTAGGCATGATCTAGTGAAACCAAACTGGATCATGTCATTTGCTGACAAGCCTAACACACTAAATAGAACCCAATGCTCCTCTGCAGAGCGTCCCCTCCCCCCCACCATTGTCTGCTCCGTTGAACAGCCGGCTTGTCCTTCCACTGCCTGCTTTTCCCCATTGAGAACACATACTGCCCCTGTGCCCCTGGAGTGGCTCCTGCCTCCTCCTTTCTCAGTGTCACCTCCTTGGAGAAACTTAACTCCACAACCCAAACAGATCCCTTCTTCTGACCCAGGATGGCATTGGCAGCAAAGGATCTCTGCATAATTCAATCTATACATTTTCTCTTTTGTTCAATTTCTATCTTTTCATGAAGGCTTAAAGCCACATGGGCCTGTAAGTGGGGATCCATCTTCACAGGACAGTGCTGCTGCACACCCCCACATGGCAGACATCTCACTCCACTGTGACAAGTGATGCACACAGAAATTTGGCACCAAAAGCACCCAGATGTGGGTAGTTGCAGGATCCAAATCAGACACCTCTGACTTCCTTGCTTTATTCGTTCTTTTATGTACTGCTAAGGTGCCTGGGCTTCTGGTAGACTTGAGTTAAGAAATATTCTCTGTCTCCAAAAATCTCATACTCCAGCAGACCAGAGAACTGGTATGAAGACAATCATAGCAGTGTGCTTTGCTGTGTCTATACTCATGCGAGGGTTAGAGATGGGGATGAGGTAGGGAGGCAGAGTGCAGCGCAGGAGATCTGGAAGGTTTACAGGGCAGTTCCCGGCCTGGTTCTTGCATCCCTGTCTCTTCTGGGTGAGGGTGAACACAGGCAGGTGGGCTGGCCTCAGGACACTATGGCCAGAAAGCTACCCCTAGCTTGAGAGTCTTGAGATTACCTGTCCTTCCTCCTTACAGGGATGGCTTACCCTGTGGGCTCTGGCCTGGAGAAGTGGTGCCTCCTGAGGTTAACCCCACATCTGGCTTTGCACAGCCAGCCTAGAGCACTTATGCTGATTGCTTTCTGCTTCAGATTTTTTTTTTTTTTGTATTTTAGGGAAGGGCTTACAGGATGTTCAGGGTGTCACTACTAGATCAGACTCATAGTGATGCACCTGTTTACAGCCTCCCAAGAGCTAGGATTACAGGCATGTGCAACCACATACAGTCTCAATTGCTGTCACAGCATATCCCAGGGATGAAGCCACACAGAAGGCCCAGGGATTGAACCCCCGGCCTCTGTGTCTGCTTACAGGTGTTTTAATTCACAGAGCTATTTGACCGGCCTTCAGATTATTATTACTTTTAAATGCAGTTACCGTCATCGTCTTGCAGCATGAACCTCACACCCTATTCACACCCCACACATTTGCTCTGCAACTGGTCCTTTCTAGCCACTGAAGCCCATGGGCAAGCAGACACTATTTCTTGCACTCTGAGGCTGCAGCATTTATGGGGGTGACCTGCACCCTATGGTGCTGACCTGGTAAATTCAACAAAGAGGAAGTTTCTTAAAACACCACCTTCACCCCCTGGAATCAGACTCAACTGAAATGTAGTCCATACCAATTTCATTGCTGGGTTGAGTTGCTCAGTGGGGACCAGCACTTATGAGAGTTTAATTTTCTTTTCTTTTTCTTTCTTTTCTTTTCTTTTCTTTTTTTTTTTTTTGGTGGAATTGGGGACTGAACTCAAGCCCTTGCATTTGCCAGGTGAGCAGTTATTCTACTGAGCCAACTCCTCAGCCTCGTGAGCTTCATTATCTGCAGGTGTCAAATTAGGCAAATACATCACTCATGAATGGTGTGTAGCTGCTAGTGCTCTTAAATTGGAAGTGTCTTGCTTGGAAAGTTCAAACATTAAGTCAGATTTGTACCAATAGTTTATTCTGAAATTGATTTTTATCCTCCATATGAAAGAAAACATTAGAAATATCTACTTAGAGTGGTCAGAATGTTTATACTTAGTGAATGTCTATGTATCTCATAAAATCTATTCATTGGACATTATGTAAACACACATCATAATCTAAAATTTGTACTTAAAACTTGTATGAGGGAATGAAATGCCACAGAAATATAACCTGCATGAATGAAGATTTGCTATGGATTTCTTTTAGGATAGCTGGCACAAACTATCTAATTGTTAGTGCATGTCCCCCTGTGTTGTATGTCTGCATTTGCATAAGCATCTTCTTTCTCAGTTTTGCACTAGTCATTCTGTGCCTTCGAGAGTAAGCTACCAGGAACTCAGATTTTTCCAGTAACCTTAATATTCTTCGGTCTTATGCACTTTAGTCACTAGAATATGTTGAAAGTGCTGTCAACTCAAGACAGTGCGCCTCCACCGTGGGCCCTGAAGAACTTTCCTTGGCAACTTGCCTAGAAAGGCAAAGCCATCTGTGATTTGCATATAAATGAACCTGTAGGATTAAAAATAAGCTTGCAACCATAATATTTATTTGTCTGCCTTTGTTTCTTGCTCTCCAGGATGAGAGGTAGTGGGCTGCGTGCAGTCATTGGTTGTAGGATCTGGGGCTGAGTAACACTCCCTGCATGTGCATTAGGCAGCAGAAGATTCAGAGGAGGTGATTCTGTAGCTGAGGGTAATGGGACTGAAAAAGAAAAGCATCAGGGAAGACTTGGTGAAGTCACTGGTATTGTGTGACAGCTAGGGATCCATCTTGTGGGACTCTGTTTATTTCTTCCAAGACTATAGGTGATACGTGGACCTGGTATGGTAGTAGTCAGAAGAGGTAATGCTACGCTGCTGTAACAAATGATCCTGAGGTGGACATGCAGCAGATGGCGTTTCTTGATCTCCAGCCTCTTTTCTCCAGATCACTGGCTCAGGCAGGGTTTCCATGTGGAACATTATGTGTTCATGGCAAATAGCAGGGAGAGTACACAGAACCATGTGCTCATGCTCTAAGCTTCTGCTCACAAATATCTCCTGGTGCTTTTTCCAGGAGATATTCGTGCTTTAGTCAGACCTTTAGTCAACTGGACAGGGAGGTTGTCACAAGTGACAAGTCCAAGCTTGAGGTCCAGGGACCATTTGTGCATGGCAGTGTGTAGTGCATAGCTGACAACAGAGGTGCACATAACCAAATCTGGGTTTCTCAGATCCACGGATTTCTTCAATTTTCTCTTTTTCTGTAGAGACAAATCCATTTTTGAGCAAAGGTTCATGTGTTGCTCTCATCTTTGCCCTATCTGCTCTAAAATCTGAAGTGTCCTGTCTGTGTAGTTATGATTCTTTGGGTTGAGCTGAGCACTCTACTTTTGAAGTGGAATCACCCATTTCTCACTTTAGAGGCTCTCTAGAGTCACATGCCTCAATGTTCTACTTGTACGGAGATGCAGTAGTCCCGCTGGAGGCCAGGTAGCATATACAGGAGCCCATGTAGCCATGGGTAATTGCTATGGTTTGAGCATCTCCTCTGAGTCTCAGATTGGAGCTTAAACCTTAGATGCATATATTAATGGAGTTGGAGCTAGGACATTTGACTAGGTCATTTGAAGGATGAACCCATCCTGATTGATTTGTGAGTTAATCTATTTATGACTTCCTGGTTTAAAAAGTCAATAGGTTAATTTGGGGTAGCTTTGTTATTAGAGGGAGTTCTCTATCACTCTTCTTTGGCTCACTTGCTGTGAGATTCAACTGGGCAGTGTTGCCACAGTAAAGCGCAGATGCTAAGCAGATGTTGGTGCTAGGCTTCTGCACTCTGCAGCTTCTGGAACTGTCAGCCATCTAGGCATCTCTCCCTTATAAATGGCTCAGTGTCTTGGGTTTGGTATTATAGCACATGTGAAAATAAACTATATGATATGTGACAATGGACTATGGCAGTCACGCACAATAGTGCCTCTGTCTAGGTGATAGCTTCAGTACCCCTGTCAGCTTCCCCACTGGGATTCTAGCCCCTACTACTTTGTTTTCCTGGGACTCTGGGAAATTTTGCAAATAGAAGCCTAAAATCTTATCTCATTGTCTAGAATTCTGCAATGGAAAACGTATTTCATTTCCTAACAAAGTCTGTAGCTACAGCTAACCCTGGGGGTGGCTGTAGCTAACCCTGGGTGGCTAAGGGTGGAGGGGTCACAGCCAACAGGATCATAGCAGACACTGAGTATACGAAGGATGCATTCATTACTGATATATATGTTAAAACATGAGGAACTTATTTACTTATTTTCATTTTCTTCTGATATCCAAGATTGAACTCAGGACCTTGTACTTGCCAGGCAGGCACTTTCACTGCTGAGCTATCTCCCTGGCCCAACATGAAAAACGTTAAACATGAAAATTTGCTTCTGTGATGTTTATATAACAGAAGTGATTTTTAAATTTATTTGACATTGTAGTCTAAAAATGATTTCACAAAGAAACAGCAGTAGTTCTAGGAACTCTCAGTTATCTCTCGCAGATATGTATTATGATCAAACTGATGGCTTAAACTTTGTGCCCTAAGTGTAGTCGTCGATCAAAAGACACTGGTCAGGACTTTGGAACTATGCACTGCTACATACAGTAAAACTTACGAAAGGAGCCTGCACATCTGCCCAGGAGTCACAACCTCCCAGGACTGAGTAGATCACTGCTTCCATAGGCAAAACCTCAGAACTTTCTAGTTATTCAAACTACAACCCTAACATTCTTGTTTTTGTGAACTTGACCACGACATGATTTTTTAAAGTACAAAACTAATGTCTCAATTTGTTATAAAATCCTTTGTACTTCTCACTTATTAAACATCAGAGATGTCTGGGTCCAAAAATTCCTGTCCCTAGGAGAATCATTAACTCAGGCACTTGAGACCAGGGTGAGCAGAGCTATGAAAAATGTGGTGTGTTTTCTGCAGGAAAATTTCAAAAGCAGTGACTCTGATCCACCTTTGCAATACCCAGGCACAAAACGCTGTCGTGTGACTCGCTGGACTAGATGCTGCTTCTGTAGACACCTTCTGCCAGCTGTGGCATCATGAAACTTGTGCTCAGGACACATAGCAGGGCATTGTATCACCCCACCAGGGACTCCTTGGACTCTGGCCTCTGTACTTCTGGAGCAGTGCTGTTCTCTCTCATCATTGCTCTCCTGAGCCTGCATGCTCAGTCAGCCCCAAGTAGCACACCTTGGTGACTGTATGCCTGAGTGTTCCTATTGCTAGCACGAAGTAGCTGATGTTCACTGCTTGAAGGAGAAAGGGTTTATTCTACCGTATGTGTACTTTCAGAGGCTTCTGCCTGAGGTTGGCTTCTTGCATGCAAGGCAGAAGTCTCACAACATTTTCTCTGCACAGAGAAAATCAACTCAGTTTAGGACATGCTGGAAGCAGAATTCAGGGCAGGAGCACAAGAAGATGGAGCCAGGACAGGATAGAGTCCCCAAGACTGCGCATGCTCCAGAACTCAATGTTTCCATCTGCACCCACCTCCTAGAAGCCACTGAGCTAGGAGCTCCTCAAGGAGTTAGGCCCCTTGTGAGATTGGAGACCTCACAGTTTGGTCACCTCTCTGAGAGTCCCAAACTCCAGTCCCAGCAACCATCAAGATAGACACTGTGGTTCCATATCAGCTACTGAATGGCAGGTAGGGTCTCTTACTAGCCCAGGTGCCACTTATCCTCCGCCAGGCTTCTAATCTCACTATGCCACACCCAGATGCTTAAACATGCTGTGCTCCTTGGCCTCTATGACCTAATGGCACACAGTGGCTTTTCTGCCATCATCCTCTCTTCCTCCTGCCCACAGAGTCTTTACAAATTCAGCTTAGAGCAGCTAAGTCCTCACAAGTTGACAGGATGCCTCTTCTTTTCCTATTTTCCTAACAGGCAAAGAGAATCACACTCCACACTGTCTGCAAAGGATTCTGTCTTCTGACCTGGTCTTGAAGGATCAGGCTGCACTGCACCAGACCCTGGTGTCGCAGTGGTTCTGAGGATGTTTGCTGCATTAGGCAGCAAAGGAAGGAAACTACTTGAAGCTGAACACAGCATTCAGGTCCAGCATGATTTTCACACATACCTCTTTTAATCTTCCTGACCATATTTGCTATCATCATTCTGTTTACATACCTGCAAACAGAGGCTCAACAGCGTTTCCACTTCTGGGAAACATCAGGGCCCGGACCTTATTTTGTATCCTGCTTTCTCCCTCCTCTTCCTTCTTCCTCCTCCTCCTCCTCTCTCTCTCTCTCTCTCTCTCTCTCTCTCTCTCTCCTTATTTTCTTCTCCTCTTTCTCCTTTCACTCTCCTTCCTTTCTACTCTCTCTCCCTTCTCTCTCCTCTCCTCTCCTCTCCTCTCCTCTCCTCTCCTCTCCTCTCCTCTCCTCTCCTTCTCTCTCTCTCTTTCTGGAGACTTCAACTTCTACATAAAGATTCATAAAGCAAAGGCTTAGTAATAATGTTTATTGTTTCTTTTAAGAACACACTAATAACTTTCCTTATCCATGGGATGTCTTACTTATTTAAAACATTTAACGAAGTCTGCTTATGCTAGAGACTCTGGACTCCTGGTTCATCAGTCACTAAGAGTGACCAACACTAGTATGAGGAGAAAAGGCAAGTCAGTCTCACCAAGATGGGCTCACTACATTTTCAAAGGATATTCAAGAGATGTTGTGGCCATAGGTCTTCCCATTGATGTGTCTCCCTTTGTCCCACTGGGTGCTCAGAACACAATTATTAAGTCATGGAGACATCTGTGAAAGGCACTGCAAGAGTACATGTTCTCTCATATTATGCCTGATATCATTTATGATTTTTCTATGTGTATGTTGTAGTTTGGCATTTTGTAAGGGAACAATACAATCCAAGTCACAGATTTTATAAGATCATAATGCTCACCCCAAGAGTCATGTACAAATAAAATACAGGAATCTGTTAATGCTAAAGACCAAAGGACTGTGGTGGAGGCATATAAAACATTTCAGTGTCTGGTATGAGTCTTGCAGAAGACCTAGAGCACATAACAAGGCCTTCCATGATTATATCATTTAATACAATTATCACTGTGGCTGGATGAGAATTAAGTAGTATTTGGGGGCAGCTTTTAGTAACACTAGTGAATGAGAGGAATAAGGTACTTGTCAGTTGTTTTCAATGAATGGAGCCTTTTGTTAGACTTAGAAGAGATTCTTTTGAGAAGCCAACTGAGGTGCTGGTATAAAGTTCTTCAGTGAACTGACTCGTTAAGGCAGAGAAGAACAAACCTTCCTCCTTAGTGGACATTATCATTATATTGTTTTTTGTTTGTTTGTTTGCTTTTGATTTTCCTTTGTTTTCTTTAATATGTGCAAGTATATGCAATAGTAGCATTTTCTGCAATATTTCAAAACATAGATACTGTGCACCATACTCAAATCGACCTATGTTTTATACACTTTCTTATGTACTTTTCCGAACCTCTAGTAATAATTATTGTACATTCGTTTTCTTTAATTCATGGTTTTTTTTTATCTTTCTCATTTTTTTTTCTTTTTTTAATTTTTATTTTATTGAAGTACAAATATCAATCAGACAGTTTCAAGGCACCTTAACAAGACAGATTTGATAAATTAATACATTGCAAACTGTTTTCATAATGTTTTGGTATCGTACAAGGTGCACACATGATATTATATTTACAGATATTATTTTAGCAGATGTCTCTTATCAGTAAATTAAGAGTGTAGCTGCTTACTTATCTTGTTTTATACATGAATTATACCAAAAATTCAATAATTATTTTCCTAGTTGATGACCATAGTACTAAAAGCCGACATAATATCCTATCCAACCACCATTAGTGCAGATCTTGCCTCTCATAGGATTATGTAGAAGCACAGCGTTATCTATCCCAACTATACTGTCTATACACACACATCATGATTTTTTCTTTCTGTACCACTTCCTTTGTCTACACCTGTCAAAGGTGGGCACTCCATTGTCTTTCAACTAACTTAGGTGCTTGAACTCGACACCACAATCCAACACAGTCCAGCATTCCACAACAATAGTGAGTTATTCAAAGAAGTTGTCAACCATAGCCATTTACAGCTCAGCTTAATATTATGGCCCCACGATGCATACTTCATTTTTACACTTTTCTGCTGGATGGTTAAGACCTGGATAGATGAAGACTTATATACCAACACATGAACTTTATATTTCTTATGGGGTCAGTGAAGTCCTCTCAGGGTTTATCTTGTCGTCCTGTACATTATTCTGTAGATCCTTTGTCTGTGTCATCCATGTGGTATCATTATATTGTTGTTGAAAATAATCTATCAGAAAAGGAGGGCCTGTGCTGCTGAGTCTTTATGGAATGTGATGAAAGCAGTTCTCAGGGGGAAATTTATAGCTGTGAACTCACACATGAGAAACACAGAATGGGAACAAATAAACACCCTAATACTGCACCTCCAGCATCTAGAAAAGGAAGAGCAAACCAAACCCAGAACACAAAGATGAGAAGCAGAAATGAATTCAATTGAGACAAAGAAAACAGTTCAAAGAATTAATGAATCAAAATGCTGGTTCCTTGAAAAATTAAATAAATTTAATAAGCCCCTGCATAACCTCATCAAAAAGAAGAAAGAAAAAATTCCAATATGAGCAATAAGGAATGAAAAGAATGTAGTTACCACAGACCCAGTGGAAACTCAGAAGACTGTCAGTAGATACTTTAATAATCTTTACTCTCACACAACAGAGGACACAGAAGAAGTGGACAGATTCGTCAAAAGGTACAAACTACCAAAACTGAAACAAGAAGATATAACAACTCTCAATAAGCCAGTAACAGCCAATGAAATACAAGATGCAATAAAAAGCCTACTGACAAAAATCGAGGCCCTGATGGAGTCACAGGTGAATTCTACAAGAAATTTACAAAAGATATAATCCCTACACTCCTCAAACTCTTCAACGAAATTGAAAAGGAAGCAGTCCTCCCAAAATCATTTCTGGAGGCAAGTATTACACTGATATGGAAACCAGGGAAAGATGCAAGTAAAAAAGGGAACTACAGGCCAATCTCCCTCATGAACATAAATACAAAAATCCTGAATAAAATTCTAGCAAACAGAATACAGCAAATCATCAAGAAGATTATACACCATGACCAGATAGGATTCATCCCAAAGATGCAAGGATGATCCAATATACGCAAATCTAATAAATGTAATACAGTATGTCAATAGAGTGAAATCTAAAAGACACATGATCATTTCAATCAATGTAGAAAAGGGTTTTGACAAAGTCCTATAGAAAACTGGAATAGATGGCCTCTACATCAATCTGATAAAAACCATCTATGACAACCCAATGGCTAATATAATTCTAAATGTGGAAAAACTGAAATCTTTTACTCTTAGATCTGGTACAGGAGAAAGATGTCCTCTATCACACCTACTGGTTAATATAGTTCTGTAATCATTACCTAGAGGCATTAGACAAGAGAGAGAAACAAAAAGAATAATAATAGGTAAAGAAGAAGTTAAATTATCATTATTTGCAGAAGACATGTTACTTTACTTGGAAGACCCAAAAAAGCTCTACCAAGAAGCCACTAGAATTGATACAGAAATTCAGTAGCATAGCAGGATATAAACTCAGTACTCAAAGTCAATAGCATTCCTATACACAGATAACAAACACACTGAGAGAAAAATTAGAGAAACAATACCTTTTACAATATCATTGCAGAAAATGAAATACCTTGGAATTAATCTAACTAAAGAAGTCAAAGATGCTACACTGAAAAAAGAGATCATAGAGGATTTCAGAAAATGGAAAGATATGCTCTATTCCTTGATAGGAAGAATGAACATTGTCAAGATGGCCATACTCCCTAAATTTCTGTACAGATTGAATACGATCCCCATCAAACTAGCAGCAACATACCTTCCAGACCTTGGAAATCATTCCTAAAATTTATCTGGAACCAAAAAGACCTAGAATAGCAAAGGCAATCCAGGCTAACAAAGACAAGGCAGGAAGCATTACAGTTTCTGACTTGAAATTATACTACAAAATTACTGCCATGAACTCAGCATGATACTGGCAACAAAATGGACCTGAGGATCAATGGAATAGATTAGAAGATGCATAAGCCTCTATGAACACACTAAACCACCTGATCTTTGACAACGGGCCAAACACTCTTACTGGAAGAAAGATAGCTTCTTTAACAAATGGTGCTGGAAAAAAAGGCTCTCTACATGGCAAAAACTAAAACTTGACCCAGGTTTATCACCATACACTAAGCTAAAGTCAAAATGGATTAAAGAACTAAACATTAAAATAGAAACACTAAATCTTCTGGAAGAGAAAGTAGGAGGAACTCTTGAAGACATACAGGTAGGCAAAGAGTTCATGAAAAATTCAAATTGCATGGGTAATACTTTAAAGAATTAACAACTGGATCCTCCTCTTATTGAGAAGCTTTTGCATGTCAAAAGCAGTTATCAAGTGAAAAGATGGCCCACAACTTTCAAAAAAAAAATCTTGACTAATAAACACTCAGACAAAGATCTCCTCTCTAGAATTTATAAAGATCTAAAAATCACTAGGGCCCTAAATTTAAAGACACAATCCAAAAATGGGCATCTAAGATGAACACACACTTCTCAAAGGACGAAATTAAAGAAGTGAATAAATATATAAAAAAGTGCTTCACATCACTAGCCATCCGTGAAATGCAAATAAAAACAACACTGAGATACATTTCACTCTGGAAAGAATGACTATCATAAAGAAATCAACCAACAACAAATGTTGGAGAGCCTGTGGTGAAAAGGGAAACTTTCTCCACTGCTAGTGGGAATGTACACTGGTACAACCATTATAGAAATCAGTGTGGACAAACTTTAAAATACTAGGACTGGAAATCCCATTCAAGCCAGTTATCCCCTTGCTGGGAATTTTCCTAGAGAAACTGAAAAGATCATATTGTAGTGATATTTGTGTGTCTATGTTTATAGCAGCACAATTTGTGATAGACAAATCTTAGAAACAACCATGAGGCTTGTCACATGAAGAATGGATGAAAAAGATGTGGTATTTTTGTACAATGGAGTATTACTCAACTATAAAAAAAAAGACAAACTCGAAGCCTTCACAGGTAAGTGGATACACCTAGAAACTATACTCAAAGTGAAATAAATCAGACCTATATGTGTAAATGTTAGTGTAAATGTTATATAGCCTCCCTAGCATAAGAACTCAAAAGAAGAAATACAGATAGAAAAGTATAGCACAATTAAAAGGAAAGCAAGAACTTGAGGATTGGACAATGAGGAGAGGGCCAGGAGATAAGCTGGGAAACATGACAGAGGCAAAGCCATACATTCATTTGCACAAGATGGGTAAGGCAATGATCCTGAGAAACATCAACAGGGTTTTGAAACTAGCAGTTAATTAGTAACGTTCTCACCCTGAATAACTATTATGCTGATACCTGTGAACTAAGGAACTGCACTGAAGGTAGCAATGTGTAATGGTAGTCATGCTTGGAGTGCCTGCCATTCTGGTCTTCTAAATAAGTACTGCTTGTCCTGACATACCGATGACTTTGATACTGTCCCCCAAGTAAATATTTGTTTTAGAAAAAGCAATAAATGAAAACAAGAGACAGGAAATAAAAAATTCACATGACAGTCTTGCTACAATGCTGTATATGGTTACATTTCTTAATTTCTGTGAAAAATTATGTAGTAGTTTATTCATAGTTTTTCAATTTTTTTTTGTCTTCATATTCTGTGAGGACAACATATCAATACTTATGGATATTGATACTTAATGGAAAATACCTGTTCCATTTTATGCCCAAGATGTATGATATTCAGACAGTGAGTTTAAACCAACTGCATATGTTGTAGTGTAATAATAAGCTTCTCTTCTGGAGCATTAACAACCTAAGATTGCAGACCAAAAATCAGAGAAAAAGAAGGGCTGCAAGCACAGCATTTTGGCCCTAGCCTTTCAAGGTCAGTGAAGACTCAGGACATAGGAGAACCTGTATTATAACATCATGGAGCTCAGTTGTGTCTCAAATTTTCTACTCAAGGAGATAATGGGGCCACAGAGGAATGTGACTGATGATGTGAACTGTGCCTGAGGAGAGTCACATGGAGAGAAAGCATTCTCTTGGCTTTAGCAGAAAACAAATTGGTCAAGCAGTGGCCATGACTCATCCACATGGCTGACACTCACAGGGGATCTACAACCTGCTTTATGGAGTTTCAGGTTAAATCCTGAGGAGACTTGACTGACCTTTTCAGATAAAAAAGATACATTTCTTGTTATATAGGTCTTGCTTTATCTCAGTCATAACCATCCAGCGGAAAAGTTTGAAATGAAGTACAAAAAGTAAAGCCACATTAATATGCTGATCTGTGAAAAGCTCAAGTCAACAATTTTGGATAGTGCCAGTTTTACAGAAAAACCCACTACTATTATGGACTACTGAACTATCTTGGGAGATTCTGCTGAATTCTAGCACCTACAATATTTAAATGACAATGGAATGCCCATCTCTGACAAAACTAAGCAAAAAGTGGGATTGAAATGAATGACCCTGTAGTATCTGTATACTCAAAATAGTTAGGATAGATTTACAGCTCCATTCTCTTAGTTCAGTGAATAGAGGTTTGTTATAATAGTATTTGAGACAGGATATCCTGTCTGTATCTTGTAAATGAATAACCACTATGACAACAATATCCAATGTATTAATTCTTGAAAATGTGCCAGTAATCGGTTGTGAAACTGTCTCATTATTATTTGTTTCTCAATAAAATTATTAACTTAATAATAATAATAACAATAATAATAATCAAAGCAATACTTAGGATCGTGTTGGTCTCATGAGTTACAGGTGAACTATTTAACATGGTAGGTATTTAAAATGAAATGTAATGTAACGTTTTAGCTACTTTTCTCTCATTACTGAGACAAAATACCCATAATTAATGAAGGAAAGGTTTATTTAGCTCACAATTTGTGGTGGTTTCAGTCCTTGCTTGTCTGGCTCCAAGGCAGAGTGACACATGGCAGAGGGCAGCCATTCATGGTGGTAGAAAGCAGCAAAGTGGAAAGGGAGGAGCAGCAGGAAGAAAGCTTGTCTCCCTCTTATACTGTATGCAGGCTACCTGCCCCACGGCGGGTGTAGCGCTCACACACATAATCCCAGCATTGGACCTTGCATCACTCACAAACTCTAGAAGCCTGCCTTAAGACTGCATGAAGCCTTGGGGGGACATCTAGACACAAAACATAACAGGTGAATGTGATAAAAGTCAGCTTTCAACCACAGAGGCCACATTTCATGTGCTGAACCATGATTTATAGCTAGTGGCCAGCACACCCATG
Organism: Ctenomys sociabilis; assembly: GCA_004027165.1. NCBI lineage: Eukaryota > Metazoa > Chordata > Mammalia > Rodentia > Ctenomyidae > Ctenomys > Ctenomys sociabilis. The sequence continues at coordinate 41,013 of PVKA01012716.1, forward strand.
GGAAGAATGTGATTTACTTCTTAACCCACCTTCCTCAGCAGCGCAGGTAGGTAACTTGCAGTATTTCAGTACTATGAATAATGCTGGAACAAATAATCTTTTCTACATAAGTTTTTGCACGCATATTTCTTCTTGAGGTGTAGCAATTCATTTATCATTTGGTGAATATTCATAGAGAAGTTGGTAAGTACCTGGAACTGGTTCACAGAAATAATGAAAAAAATTTTGGCACCCTGGTTCTTAGGCTCTAGAAAATGAACAGTTAACAAAATAAAAGGGAATGCATGATTAAATGGGTGAATTATAAATGTGTGACTCAGTCTCTATCCAAAGAGATTGCAACCGGGATTTGTCTCTTGCACCATTGTTTGGCCTGGAAGCTTGTCCTCTGCAATGTACAACTTTTATCTTGTCTGTGATAACTTCTGCTATGTATGGGTTTAACATAATGTACTTAAGGCTTTCAAATCTGTTTTAATGATTTTGTGTGTTTGTGAGAACTTTAAGCTCCAAAGACAATCTCTAGAAAGAGAAGATAGATAATTTCAGTACATTAAAATTTAAAATTTCAATGCAAGGATGACATTTTAATGTTTTATTTTTAAAGAAAGTTCAAGATGCTATTAAAACAGAAAAATTACAAATGATACAGAATTTCACTTAATAAAATAATGTGAATTTCACAGTATTTGTTGTATTGCATATTGCATAGTCTTGTTTTCCGACTAGGTGTGCATATTACCAAATATATAAATGCAAAATTGGAAGAAGAGAAAATTATATAAGAAATTAAGAAGAGGAAAAGGACAAACAATTGAAAAAAGAGACAAAAAAATTAAGATTAACTGTTTCTTTCTACAGACCAGCAGAAATCCACAGTACCGTTGTCCTATCCATCCTGCCTACATACATAGATACATCTCCCCCCACCTCCTGTCCTGTCCTCTTTCTCAACTCAGTAATCACTTGCTTTTGAACAGGCCCATTCCCTTTTCCCAGTATGTATTTTAAAAGTAAAGAAATAACCAAGACCAAGAGAGATTATTTGTAATAAACAAGGCAGATAAAAGTTCTCCTGCCTATAAATCTTGAAATAAATATGTGGATTTCGTATACATGAGATGTATTTTTTTTCAATCTCTTATTTATTTACTTGGTACAGAGTCACACTAAGTAACTTGGACTCATAGTAATTTTCTGTCTCAGCCTCCCAGCTCTGGGATTATAGGCATACACCACCATGCCCAGTATTAATGACCATCACAGTGTGCCCAGGGTTCCATGGCTGGCATGGCATGCAGTACCAGGGATTGAACCTGGGTCCTTGAGCTTGCCTAGCAGGCATTTAGACTGCTGAGCTATCCTCCCAGCCTCTGTGATGTATTTTAGTGAGTGCATCTAATTGGCAACTAAACAGGGAAAGAGAGGCCAAATTTTTTTAGTAACCAAAGAGACCTGAATTAAAGTCTCACAGACCTACTATGGGCTTGCAAATGAAAATTTAGGAGGACATTCTGCTCTTGGAAATGAAAGCTGAAAAATCCACTTTAGGAACACATATCTATGCTCAGCTTTCCAACAAGAGTGACACTTGCTGGACACCTGGAAGAATATACTGAATATCCCCAAAGAGATGACTTCCAGAATATTCATATCAGCACTTGCGGTCATAAACAGTTCATAACCAGCAAGTGCCCAATAGTAGGAAAACAAATAATTAACCCAGTATTGAGAGACAAAAGCATTTGTCAAAGATTGATGAGAGAACATAGATCTATGTATTCCAGCAGAGAGACTTCAGAACCTAGAGTTGATCCAAAAGAGCCAAGTGCTGAATTCTGGGTTTGTGGTATGATGTAGTTTTATAAGATGGAAACATGCAGAACATCTCTGCTTTTGGTAGTGTCTGATAGGGTGAACATACAGAACATCACTCTCAGCCTCTGTCTTTCCTAAGAGGAGTGAGTGTTCTCATCATCCTTGCTTATGTCCTTTTTACACATGTGTATATAAGGCCTGCAAGTATTTGTTAGCATTGTTTATTTTGTGCTGTTCTGCCTTCTAATTTTCTTTTTTTTTTTAGTTTCTAACGTGGTTAAAAATGAGTAACATTTTTCTAGCACACAAAGGAGAAATGTCATTCAAAAACATTTTTATGTCACCTCTTTCTAGAAGTAGCTGGCAGAGTTTCTCTGAGTGGTGCCTCTTCTTTGTGCACACATTCAATATTCAGATGTCATTTGGAGCACAATGTTTCCCAACTGATGGCCTTGGGACTCCTGAATGAGCCTGCACTGAAGGATTCAAGTCTATTTCTTATAAAGGACAATGACTAAATTCATTAACATTTTTCTAGTACTTATTTAACATTTATAATATTTTATTCTTTATTTTAAAAATATATTTCCACTGTTGATTTTTTCCTTTGTTCCCACTGATTTATAATGGTGCATAAGGAACAGTTAAGATTATGTAGCTTGAATTCATGCTTGAGCTCCTTCCAAGGCTAGATCCAGTTCAGTGATTTTTTTTGACTTCTTAATAACTTATAATAGCTGGAGTTAAAACATAAGATTAAGTGTAAAGTACTAGGTTCATTTTCTCTACAATATCAAAGTTTAAAATATGAAGGTAGGTAATAAATATCTGCCTCGGCAAAGTTACCCGAATCTGTGATGTGTTAGTGCAAGATCTACTTGGTCTTTATGCATGGTCCTGGCAACGTAACAGGGTGGCTGCAGGTGTCAGACAGTGCAGAATATGCACACAACATCAGGAGATGCAGGGCACCCTGCTGTGGAGACACAGGCCACCACTCTCTGGACCCACTTAGTTCTAGGCAGACACTGTCCATATGGTTGCCATGGTCCCGGCCTGGCCTTCTTGACACCTCCCTTTCTTTACTCCAGCCACACAGATCACTCAGCTTCTCAGGTCTAAGCTCATTTACCATCTCTACTGTGCCAAGGCATCAGATGTGCGACATGACATTTGGGTAAGGCTTTCCCTCTCTACCCTTCGGATTCTGTAGTTTTGTTTATAGAAGCCTTGTACATTTTTTGTTAATTTCTAAGTATTTTATGTATTTTTCCCTGACTCTATGAATAGGTTTTTCATTGTTTTAATTATGCTTTCTGGCATAATTATTATCAGTTTTAATATTTATAGCTTCTAATGGGCCAACTAAGCACTCTTAAGTACAATGTTTCTGTTCTTTTTGTTCCAGATGGGTGAACATATCTGTGGACAATCCCAATTTATCATTTATATTAGTTTTCAATATTTAAATCCTTTATTTTCTTTGATGTGATGATGTTCAACTTGTGGAAAGGCATAGCTTAAGAGTTGTACTAGTGAGTATTTTGTGCAGTCTAATTTTTAAAAATTTTTATGTATTTGGAACAGGGACTCACTACACAGCTTGGACTTGTAGAGAGACATGCATTACAGCAGACAGAACCCAGATCCCAGAAACTTTCCTAGGCAGGCATTTAGACTGCTGAGCTATCTCCACATCGCTATGCAGTCTAATAGTAAGAGAGAAGCTTCTCTTGTTGATCTCAGCATGATCGGGTGGCAGGGTACTGGCTCTGACATTTTGTTTAGAACCACTGTGCAAAGTGGTTTATTTAAGTGCTATTTTCTGTGCTGACAGAAAATGTTAGTCTTCTCTGTTTCCCCAAAGAGTAAATGTAATCTCTTTGAATTCTTCTTACCTAGTAATGTACACACAGATACACACGCACTCCGAGACAACTGCAGACAGTGAGGAAGCAAACTGAATACATCACTACAAACAAGTTTTAAAAAATTAAAGCCAGCAAGCTTACCTAAATTTTTATTATTTCTTATCTTTTCCTGCTCTTGGAGTATTTATGAACTATCTTGCCTTCTCAACTCAGAAACCCATTATTAAGTCACTAGCTTTCCTGTGTTTTCTAGAACCATCTTTGTAAGCTTGTATCAGTTCTCCATTCAGCTGGGAAAGACAGTGAGGCATTCTTTTAAAATTTATTTTGTGAGTTTTTGAAAATTTTGCATCTAAGATTTAGACGGTTTATTTTTCTGTCTTGTATATTGTTTGAAAAAAGTCCTACTGGTATCATTAATTTTTTTCCAGTTTTTATTTGTATTATTCCAGGTTGCGCTATATAAGCATTAAACCACTTGTGTGGAGTTGCTACAAGTATATCACACACCTTAAAGTTCTTTCAGGCCTTTGTCTCTCCTTCTACCCCTTTCCTTTATCCCTTGATTTCCTTCCTCTTTGAGAAAGTTCTGTCTTCCCTACTCCCTATTATCTTTTATTTTCCTCTTTATTTATATTTTGGGTTTCTCCTGTGAGAGAAACCATGCGGTTAATCTTTCCTGACATTTTCAAGAACAGATTTAACCTTGGCTTTCACCATATTTGCAATCTATTTATAAAACATGTGGTCCATGGTATTTATCTTCTTCAAAATAAAATTAAAAGGAATTAGCAAACTGGAAGGCTTTAACGGCACCCATATGAACAAGATAACTATTTCCAACTGCCATGCTATCGCTATCTTCTGCCGAAGGAAATCTTCCTTGCTCTGCCATTCTGTAACACCCAGGAATAAAGAATCACCTAGAAGGTGTACAGAAATGGAATCTGGACAGGACACACAGTGACATGCACACGCTGTGCCAAGGAGACCCCAGTTCTGAGGGCAGGCAAACATAGGCCCAGGACACTTGACTGCATGGACCTGCATCCATGCTACTGCTGTGTGCTGAAGCCTCCTGTTTAATTCTTGAAATTGAAATGCCTCCAGCCCTTTGGTAATATTTTGACAGCTGCCTTAGTGTAAGAAAGGCTTTGAAACTGTGAATCTGCTCTGCCATCAAATGTCTCTCATAATGCTGGACAAAAGCATCAGATCCCCGGAGGGCCTATGCTGTGTCTCCTGAAAAGGACACCCTAGTGATGGGGTACACAGGACAGTGGAATGCTACTCTATGCTTTCTGTGGATGGTCCTAGCATTGGAGGAGCTGGCACTTCTTTTGGGGTGCCTAGACTGCTGTGGTTGCCTTGTATCTTACAATGTACTATCTTCATGGTTTAAGAAATGGGGACGCCCATGCCTTGACTTTGCACCCCCAAAATCCTTTCTTGTTGTTTGCATTCCATTAGTCAGCTAACGGGCCAAACAGCCGGGTGCCACAGTTCTGAACAAAGACAGCTTGCTGTTGCCTTCAGCTCCTTTGCAGTCACACCCCACATAGAAAGAAGGTTCTCTTACTTTTTATTGGAATTGTGGGTTTAGACTAACTCTGAATCCCTGAGATGATTATAGGAATGTTCCTGTTTGATTTGAAAATGAATTTAAATCATCTCTTTGGAGATGAGCTTCTAGAGCACTATCTTCGTGAGCATAGAAAGAGCAATCAAGATGTTTCTTCCTCCCAACCCGAGCATGGTAGCTTTACTTACTTTCAGACTGCATTCTCCCAAGGCCAGTTTAATAGGCTTGGGCATCTACTGGTCTTGCACCATTGCTTTCTGTCCTGGAAAATATCATGGATGTCTTTGTAGGCTGAGCCCACGAAGTAGGAACCCAGGAAGAGAAGGTTCATTTCTTATTATAATGGGGAAAGTATGATAAGTTATGTACCTGTAGAGAAATTCAGAGAACTTGTTAAGTGGAATGGTAAGAATCTCAGTGGCAGAGGCCAGCGAGACAGCTCAGTACACTAAGCACCTGTTTAGGCAAGCACAGGGACTGGGGCTCAATCCTTGGTGCCACCTGCTGCACCCACCTTGCCCCCAGGCACGTTGAGCTGTCCAATGAGCCTGGGTATGGTTGCCCACACCTGTAATCCCAACACTGGGAAGGCTGGGAGGATCATTATGAGTCTGGGCTGTATAGTGGGACCCTGTACCAAATATTATATATATATATATATGATTAATTTTGGAGCTGGGGAGATGGCTCAGTAAGATAAGTACTTCCCTGGCAAGCACAAAGGCCTGAGTTCAATCCCTGGTTCTGCAAAAAAAAAATCTTAGTGGCACTTGGCCATGTTGAAGCAATGTCAGGCAATGTCAGAAGAAGTCCTTTGACAGTGCTAACCACTTGCTCCTCACAACAGTCCTTGTGAGAAACAGAAGAGGGGACTGGTTGTCCCAAGGCCACATGGCCCTCAGACAGATGGTAGAGCTCCATGCCCAGCCTGGGTGCAGTGTTCCCAGTTAGGAACATCGTGCTCCCTCTGAAAACACAAATCCCTGTCTGCTCATGCCCACCTTCTGTGGACAGTTACCTGCTGCTTTTTTTTTTTTTTTTCACTTGAAAGTCTCCTTGAACCATGCAACTGGATAGGGTTCTGGGGCTTCAGAAAAATATATTGCATGCTGTTTCCTGGAATTCTGGGTCATACCCTTGGCCAGAGAGCTCTCAGATAAACCCTTGTGGCAGTTATCCCAAAGAAAGCAAAAGCTTTTGCTCTTCATGTTGCACATTTCAGGGCAAAATCTGCAGAGCACGCAGCGCGATTACCAAGAGGTGACCTTAGCAGCAAGCATGAGCGCAGGATGGCGACTGTTGCTGAAGTGCAACACTAAGGGAGAGTTCTCTAAGTTTTATATTTTGAATCTCTCCATAGTCCTGCAAATATAAAATCGATGACTTATTTCTCTTCTCCCACTTAACACATAGAAGCCCAGAAGCAGAAATGAACTTACGTGCAGCCTCTCGTGGCTGTGGGCGCATCACCTTCTGGGCCAGCATCCGGCCCCAGTGGCGCCTGTCTTCCTGCTACCCCGACTGTGGCTGATCTTTGGACATTCAGAAGTTAACTGTGCATGTTTCCTTTTGATTCAAGAGGTTTTAAAAGCACACATAAATGAAACTCCAGGCAAATCATTAGGAGGTTTATTGAAAGTACTTTCAATTTTCGTATATGTGCTGCTGAATCAAGCACCAAGAGGGCTTTCAGTTTATTTTCAGGGCCAGAGAAATCAATGCTGGAGAGAAGAGAATGCACTGGGTTGATCTTTCCTAAGAGCTAAAATAACCACAGAACAGTACACTCACTCCCTTGGTTAACAATTTGCTTTCTATTGCATCCACTTTATATCGGTAGAGAAAAGAATAGTGCCTTGATAAATACTCTTCAATTATTTATTTCCTCCATCACCAACTTTGGAAACAGAATGTGGAGATGCTGTACTCAAAACCACATGGTGCTGGGGAGATAGCTCAGTGGTCTAAGTACCTGTCTGGAAAGCTCAAAGTCTTGAGTTCCAGTCCTAATACTGCAGGGGGAAAAAATGCGAAAAGATATGTTTACATTGATGTAGTTGACCTGCAAATAAAATTGATTTCAGACTGTGGGAGACTGGTAACAGGGTCAGCTGGCTCTGCCACAACAGGGATCAGCATCTGATGAGTTGTCTTTACCAATATGAGTCTCCTGGGACACCTCTGCAAGAAAGAGCCCTGTGTTCATGTGGTCTTGGGAGTTGACCAGAGACTGTCTTCTCCCTCTCTGAAATTACATTGCCAGTTGATGAGTCGTGGCTCTAGGAGTTCCTATGCACTGAGTCCTAATATCATCCAGCATTTCATAATGCACATGTAACCCCAACTGACTGGTGTGAATATGGTCAGCACCGGACACGAGCGATCACTGCCTCATGCCACAAATAGTGATGAATTCAAGACTCACCTCATTCAGTCCAGGTTTGGAAGTGGGAAACTCTTCACACTAGCTTTGCACTGATACCATCCCCCCTCTTTGGAAATATGCTTTGAGAAAATTAACTTGACTTTCTCTGAATGAAAGAAACAATGTACATTGAGTGTTGTTTCTAATAATGAGCAAAAGATGCTGTATGAAAAAATATTTTCACCTGCCTTGAGGTAAACAGTTATATGAGCATGCTTGAGAGGTGGAGAATTTGGGCTCAACAAGGAAAGACTGGGGGTAGGTCAGCATGTTCAGAAAGTGTTGTGAAATGGTCCTGCATAATGCGGTTCTCTATTAGTCTTGAAGGAAAGGTTGCTGAGCACTGAACTCCATTTCCTCCTAAGTGCCTTCACAGAGCAGAGCCCCACTTTGTAGCTATGAACTCTGTGGCCTCCAGTGGAGTTGATCTACCGTAGTCAAGTTCATGCAGTAGAACTTGAAATTTATCAAAGGCAAAATGATGGAATTGGCCACTACATACTATTGTTAAGCTTCCTAAGATTCTGCCAGTAGAGCTTCAAAACAGTATTTGGAGTTCTTCAGAACTTCTAGAATTTTGGCCTGAAAAAAAAAAGTAGTGATTGCTAGAAGCAACTTTTGTTGTAGTACAGATCAAGAATGCCTGAAGCAATTTCAAATTACCTCTCTGTGAAGTGAATTTTTAAATAATCCCATATGGAGTCCATTACAGATTTTGTCACTTAGCTCCATTGAGGTTTCTGACAGTCTGGAGGGTTTTTCTGTTTAAGCTCTTTGAATTTAACAGGGTAGCAACCTGCTGGCTTGGTGGCTCAGAGTGACACTGGAGAGTCAGTAGAGTCCTCTACAAGACTTCTCCCTGCTGCCTGGGATTCCACATACAATAAAACTGTCTGTAAAGAGTTTCCATTTTTCCTTTTATTTCCCATAATAGGGAAATGTCAAAGCCATCACCTCGGGAATTTGTGTCCTCTCTACTTTAGTTATGAGTGAAGCTGGCATTTTTCCCCCAGGGTCATTTTTGTGCTTGTAATCCACACTGTGTAACACAGGACTCTTACCCCCCCAATAGATATGGTTTTCTGAGGTTCGCTCTTTAGGCAGGCTAGAGATCTACCCTCCACCCCTCCTCATTTCTTCTCCATTCCACAGTGTTTGTCACAATCCGGTCAGTCAGCTCTGCATTTCCCAGCAGTCTTACTGCTTAGTGTTAGCTTTCTAGTTGCAGGCACTGATCTTTGACTCCCAGATCTCTTGGTCTTGGGAAGGCGTACATTAACCCTCAGCGGGATTAATTTCAGAGAAAGTCAAAAGACTGTGCATAGTGTTCTCCTTATGACTGATACAATAATTATTGTGTTCACATCTCTTTCTTTAATAAATGCAGAAATTATTCCTCTCAGGTTATGGCAATGATGTCATCCAAGACCTTGTCTAGAGTGTTAGGTGGATTTATGGAAGGTCCCATGAAGAATAAAAATATGCTCAAGGATTGCAGGTCCTGGTACATATCCATGATTTTTGCTTAAAAATTCTTGCAAGAATTCCTCACTGCAAAGCCTGTATCTTTCTTGAAGATGACTTCAGATATTACTAAATAAATTAGAGAGGATGTATCACCTATATTTGTGACACAGTTCATGATAAAGTTAAACCCTTACCTAATTCTGTCCAAATGACATTTGCTCTAGAAAATATCTTATTCTTCATAGCTGCAGTGCTCTCTCTCTCTCTCTCTCTCTCTCTCTCTCTCTATCTCTATCTCTATCTCTATCTCTATCTCTCACATGTTTTTTCTCATTTTACCAGCTAAGGCATAAGGGATCATGCATGAATCTGAGCTAGCATCTGTACACTCGCCATCCTTTCTAGTTAAACTAGGGTAATACAATTTGCAATCTCTGCTCATGGGCTGTTTGTCAAGCAGGCTAATGCCTGTGGTAGAACTGTGACAATTCCTAGCATAGAAATCATTGTGCATTAATGCTATACACAGGAGTACAATGTGAAAGACTCGTCTTCTTCCATGGAGGGTGGGTGTGGAAACATTAAGTCCCTGTTCAGCATGGAGAATGATGGGCTCAAGGGACTATGCAGGTCCACAGAGAGCACCTGTCGGTGCCTTGGGTAAGGTGGGAGAGCTCCAAGGAAGAAAGTACCACAGGGGTCTGGCAGGCAGAGGAACTACACATGAGCACTGAGATCTAAGAATGCAGATGTCAGGAAATTCCAGCTGACTGTGGGTGTGGGTGTTTCCAGAGCGCACTGGAGAGGTACATGGGCTAGATCATGGAGAATGAGTATCGTGTATGACCTTTAGTGAGCTCTGCAGGCCCAGCCCTGGTTTTTCTTTTCTTTTCTTTTCTTTTCTTTTTTTTTTTTTTTTTTTTTTTTTTTTTTTTTTTTTTTTTTTTTTTTTTTTTTTTTTTTTTTTTTGTTTGTTTAAGATATGACTTTTAAATCATTTATTTTCTTTTTTAAAAAATTTTATTGAGAAAGAAGTAGCAATGAGATAGTTTCAAAACAGGTTAGTAGGACAGTTACAATAATTAATACATTGCATATAATTGTCTTTGTAGTAGTTATTCATAGTACAAGATATAGACATGGTATCTGGTCTAAACACTATTAACCCAAAACTTTCTTACCATCCAGCAGAAAAATATAAAAATGAAGTATAAAAAGTAAAGCCATATTAATACTCTGAGCTATAAAAGGCTCAAGTCAACAGCTTGAGCCAGTCATGACATTGCCAGTCATGTGGAAAACCCACTACTATTATAGACTACTGGACTATATTGGATTACTTTGCTGAATTCATGCAAAACCTACAACATATGAATGGCAATGGAATACACATCTCTGACAAAAGTAAACAAAAGAAGGGTATATAAATGAAGGACCATTTTGTAGTGTAAATACACACACACACATATGTACATATAAAATAGCATGCACTACATTCTCTTAGTTCATCGCTGTTTTAAAGTGTGAGGATATAATCCAAGGTTTCTGGAAAACACCCAAGTGTGTCTTCCGTCCACATACCTCATAGCTCCTGCTCACATAGCTAACCAGAACCACTCAGTAGTCATGTTCCTATTAAACAACTCCCTGGTAAGTCTCTTTTCCAGTCACTTGGGATGTGGAATAGATAGTTGTTTTTTTTTTTTTTTTTTTTTTTCCAGAACTGGGCATTGAACTCAGCTCCTTGTGCTCTTGCCAGGGGAGCACTTATTCCACTGCGCCATCTCCCTGGCCCCAAGAATAGGCTCTGCAGGCCCAGCAGTTATTAAAGCTCTTAAGTTCTTAAAGCTTTGTTTTTCCCTTCCTATGGACCTAACTTCTTGCCCAGTCCTTCCACTGAACTTCTGCTCCTACCATGGTTCTGCATTCCCAAGCTTCACAGCCATAGTTGAAATGGTGCACGGCTCAGATTTAAGAGAAGGAAAGAAATTCTCGTTATGTCTCTTTGAAGAAGGAGAGAAGACTAAGGCTACTGACCTAGGCTTAGCCCTAAAGAGTTAAATTTCAATTGAACTTACTTCAGTCCTCTACCCAGAAGAACAACACAGCTCATTTCATTCTGAAGATGAAGAAGGTTCAGTGGGCAAAGTTCAACTCTTAAGTCATTAATAATCTTAGAAAAACAAGGGCTTTTAGATACCTTCTAAACCAATGTCACTGATTTTAAAGAAGTAATTAACTAAATGATTTGCTTCAAGCCCAGAATAATTTTATCATTGTATGTGTAGCTACATAGCTTCTTTTCAAAACTTTCTCAAGCTTTTCTTGGTAAAATTACAATCCAAGCCATATCAAATTTGCTATTTCCTGGGGGTCAGAATTCATTATGTACAGAAGTCATACATTGCTCAAGGATACAGTGAAAACACAAACAGAGCACAATAGTGGTTCTTTGAGATTTTCTGCAGAACAACTGAACTGTGGGTTAAATATTATTATGAGAAATTTCAAGAGCCCAACTAAATATTTTAGCATTCTGTAATATTGTTGTAAAGAAAAGATGATTGAATACTGTGGGTGTGACTGATGTAATCTACACCTCTGTAGAATTGAGAGAGAGGTCAGGCATTCCCTCCTGACTCAGTATGCCACAAGTATGGAATAGCACTGTATTGAGTCCAGAAGGAATTGAAAATGGGCCAGAAATGAGGATGAGGAGAAGAAGAGATGTTAAAAAAAAAGAAATCTGTAATCTATGTCCAGAATATTTCCAAAATGCTTGTGTTTGCAAGTAAAATTTAAAGCTTCTGAAGGTTATGTGAATATTTTTGGATACCATGCTACAGAACTTCACCTTCGTTTTTAAACGTGACTGATAGAAATTTTAAGCAAAAATACATTTAGCATAATTCCAATGTTGTATGAAACACATCTTAGTAGCCAGAGAAGAGATCAACTCATCAAAGTACAATTAGTCCTAGACACTTCTGCACCATCCTAAACTGTAAGTCAAGCCCATGTGGGTCCAGAACCATTCAGATCCTGTGAATCATTTTCTTGTCTGAAGTCTATATGAATCAAGGTTGCCCAGGTAAACAGAACCAGTGACACATAGTTACAAGTCACCTGACCAAGGACACATTCTGAGAAATATAGCGTTAAGTGACTTCCTTTATTTTATTTTACTTTATTTTATTTTTTGTATTTTAGAGAAGGGTCTACAGGGTGTTCAGGGTCTCACTACTAGATTGGCCTCATAGTGATCCGCCTGTTTGCAGCCTCCCGAGAGCTGGGATTACAGGCGCAAGCCACCATGCCCAGTCTCAGTTGCTGTCTCAGCACACCCTGGAGGCAGGGCCAGCACAGCAGGCCTGGGGATCGAATTCCAGGCCCCCCGCACCTGCTTGTAGGCACTTTAATCCGCTGAGCTATTTGGCTGGTCCTTATTTTGTGGGTATTGTGTGTGCTGTATCACGCAACTCACAGCACAGTAGGCTTTTTCACCCCAACATCTGCACCAGCTTGGGTGTAATGCCTTGAATGAGGATGATGGTGGTGACAGTGGCATTAGATGATAAAAGTCTTCATTTCCATCGTAACCTGGTGGTTTCACCGTGGTGCGTGAGCTCTGTTCTGAGTTGAAGTGTCATTGCCCAGCATGTGACAGTATGTGCAATACTTCTGGTTTTAATATTTGCATAAATAGGTCCTTTCATCTTTCTTCTATGACCTTTAAGTTGGATCCCACATATTAGGGGGGCAAGCAGAGCAATGACCGTCATGTGAACAGTGACCTTTTATCACCAATGAAGCTTCAAGTCCGTCCTGCATCCTAAGGAAGTACCAAGGAATATTTGTAAAGGTTTATTTCCTACAATGTTGAAAAAGTGCAAAGAATTAAATATCCAAGAGTGGCAAGTGGGACAATTATACTTTGCAGCAATTAAATAAAATTATATAAGCATATTGAAGTCTCACAATATCAGAAATACTTATAATATTGTGTGAATACATGGCTTCAAATGACATGAATATTAGAATTTAAATTCTATAAAGCCTATCACTGGATAGGAACACAAACTATTGGAAGTATGTACTTTCAGATTCTTAAATGAATTATGTTGGAGTGGTGAAATTACAATTTTTCTTTCTTTTTTTTTCAAGTATAGACTCTTGACCATTATAGGTCACTTTTACTACTTTCTTTCTTTTTAATTTTTATTTTATTGAAGTACAAATATCAATGAGACAGTTTTAAGATACCTTGACAAGATGGATTTGATAAATCAATACATTGCAAACTGTTTCATAATGTTTTGGTATCATAGAAGGTGCATACATGATATTATACTTACAGACATTATTATACCATATGTCTCTTAACAGAGAATTAAGAGAGTGTAGCTGTTTACATATCTTATTTTTTATATCTGAATTATATCAAAGATTCAATAATTAATACTTTCTACCTTATTTTCCTAGTGGTTGTCCATAGTACTAGAAGCCGACATAATATCTTGTCCAACCACCATTAGTGCAAATCTTGCTTCTCATAGAATTATGTAGAAGCACGGCGTCATCTATCCCAATTGTACTGTCCATACACACACACATCATGATTCTTCCTTTCTATACCCCTTCCTTTGACACTCCATTGTCATTCAACCAATTTAGGTGCCTGAACTCCATGACACAATCCAACATAGTCCAGCATTCCACAACAATAGTGAGTTATCCAAAGAAGTTGTCGACCATAGCCATACTTTTACTACTTTCTTATGAATTTTCCCTTTTTCATGCTTTATGCATAGAATACTTTTAAAAACTTAGTTTATTTAAATTTAAGAAAAGTGTTCAAGAAACTAATGATACAATTGCTTTCTTTTGTTCCGCTACCAGTAGTTATTTTTTTCTTTTTGTACTTTTTAGCTTTTGATTTTATTTAATTTTATTTTGAAAAGTAAAAACAAATGCAAAAACAAATAGCAGAAGCAAAGACAGAAACCAGGTACTGTGCAATAATACATAGGTTGCAGATATTCAAACCAACAAGAGCCAATTAACAATGCTTGTTGTATTATCCATATTTATCACCAAATCTGCTGCCCACATTGACAGATATAATTATGCAAGATTTTTATTAGCTCCTATTTGTAGCGTATAATGACTACATTCATCACGGGGCATGTGGACATGGACTTCATACATCTTAATTTTTGAAAATAGTGCTGAAGGACTTAGAAGCACGAGTTCGTGCTCATTTTTAGTAGTTCATTTACTTTGGTTCTTGTGCTGTTCAGGATCGAGATTAGGGCTTACACGGCTGAGCACATGCTCTTCCACTGGGATATTCAGTTCCAGGTACTTTTGCATTTATTGTCATACACAAATTTATTTTTGCAACCATTTTTAGCAATTAACGTCATGTTTCTACTTTGTGAGTTTAACTGAAAGTTATCTCTTTCTAAAAATATTTCTAAAATGTACTAGCTCTAGAATAAGAGTAATGGGTGTTCTGGTGCTCTGCATACCTTTATAAAGCTATTCATTTTTAAATATTTTTTAAATATTTTGTTTATTTACTTATTTAGTGCAGGATATCCCTATAAAGCTCAGACTCATAGGGATTCTCTTGTCTCAGCCTCCCCAGTACTGGGATTATAGGTACATACCACTACGCCCGAGGTCTTGGTGGCTGGCATGGCCCACCTGGGCTCTGGGGATGAAGTACTGGGATTTGAACCCAGTTCCTTGCACTTGTCAGGCAGATGCTTTGACTGCCACACTATCTCCCCAGCTCAAAACTATCCACCTTTAAATTACTATTTTGAATAGTGCTAACATCTACTTACCCATTTATGGATCAACTAAAATGTAATTTAGACCATGTTTTGTAATCAAGACTCTCTTAACGAAAAATTCCTTTTTTGTAGAACCAAGGCTAAAAAATTGTAATTTCCCATAAATAATCAAACCTGTGGGAAAAGAAAATCAGTATTTTTAAAACAAATTATGTTAACACATTGTTAGTTTTCAATAATTAAGAAATGAAATGCCTGTTTCTCTGCATGTGCCCCTCTGCGCATGTTTGTGCCATGCCTGTGTTTGTGTGTATGTAATTTTGTTAAGTGGACAGAAGCCTTTTCCACTTTCTGAAACAATAGAGAAGACTTTTTTACGCTGAAATACTTTGAAGCCAGCTCCTTGGGTGTGGTGTAGTGAGTTTCAGACTTACCTTCCATAAATCTGTGCATCCTCTGTCTCGTCCCTCCTGACCTTCAGAGAGGTCAAAACCAAAACTGTTTTAAGCTGGATGTGGTGGCTCCTTCCCTAACTCTTGCACACAGGAAGTTGAGTCAGGGGGATTGAGAGTACAAGGCCACCCTGGGCTATCTAGTGAGTTCAATACCATCCTAATCTAGGTTGCAACAGGACCCTGTCTCAAACAAACACAAAACAGCTTTTCGTGCTCACTGCTGTGCATGGCCCCTCCCAGGGGGCCGGTGGCAGTAACAGAGCTGTCGCAGGGCTGCCACAGATGACCGGCTGCTAAATCTGCACCCTGTTTTTGGCTTTCTGTGCGGGGGAGGAGGTTTGTTGGAAAGTGCATTCATGTGCACTGCAAGGAAGCACTGGGGCTCGCGGCAGAGGCAAGTGCATTGACTGCATGTGGCCCCGGCCTGCTATGGCTCTCTCAGGTTTGCCACTGGGATGCACTGGACAGGGACGTGATGTATGATTACATGTCCAATGCAACTCGCAAGAAACTCCCAGCTGGGGGAGGACTGTGCGAAGGCAAGAGTGAAAATCCAGAAATCTGGGATCAGATTTCTGTGCTCTTGGGGCTGGATCTCCTGGGATCAG
>PVKA01012717.1:0-57037 GCA_004027165.1 Ctenomys sociabilis
GGAATAGTGGAAGAAAATTTTAAAAATGAGATCCATAATGAAATTATAAAATAGCAGTATTGCAAAAATAAGTCAGAGGAAATCATCTAGAAAGGAGAGAGTTTTAAAAATTAAAGAACCATTTGAGAAAGTTTAACAGGCAAAAAAAAAAAAATAGAACTCACAAAAAGGAGAATGAATAACCTAAGAAGGCAGATTATTAAATATTCAAGGAATAAACTGAAGGATGGATTTTTAGTTTGGGTAGGCCTACACCGTGGATAAATGCACCTACATAAAAACACATCATCACACAAGTTTATTCTTTTTTATTTTATTGAAGAACAAATAGCAATGAGACAGATTCAAGACAAATTAACAGGACAGATTTGATAAATTAATACATTGCAAACTGTTTTTGTGATGTTTTGGTATCATACAAGGTGCATACATGATATTATACTTACAGACATTATTATAGCAGATGTCTCTAATCAGTGAATTAAGAGAGTGTAACTGTTTACTTATCTTATTTTTTTATACCTGAATTATATCACATGGATGACACAGACAAAGGATCTACAGAGTAAGGATTACAAGATAAACCCTGAGGGGGATCTCACTGACCTCATCAGAAACAAAAGCTACATCTTTTGGTACATAGGTCTTGCTCTACCTTGGTCTTAACCATCCAGCAGAAAAGTATAAAAGTGAGGTATACAACGTGGGGCCACAGAAGTTTAGATCACTGAGAAAAAAAAGAAGAAGAAGAGCTCTACACTCTTCCAGAAAAATTGAAAGAGTTGCTTTTGTACAAAGAAAAAAGAAATAAACACTAGAGTGGCAATAAATTTTCTGAAGTATTCCTAAAAACAAGAGAAGAAGTAAACCATGAAATCAAAAGTGATTTTAAATTGAGAATGTTTTATCTAGTCAAACCATCCATTAAGTGAGAAAGTAAAATAAGATCAGTTTGATCTTAAAAATTCTCGAAAGTTACTAATTATATACTTTTATTTAAGAAGCTTTTAAAAGAAGTAGATTGGCCAGCCACATAGCTCAGCGATTAAAGCACCTGCTTAGGCAGACGCAGGGGCCTGCCGTGCTGGCCGCACCCCTGGGGCGCGCTGAGAAGAAGATTGAGACTGGGCTTAGTGGTGCTTTCCTGAGATCCCAGGGTTTGGGAGGCTGAAAACAGAAGGGTCACTAGGAGTCCAGTCTATGTAGTGAGACCCCATAGACCCTGTACTAAATACAGAAAAGGAAAAAAAATAGTAGACCACCTTAAAAAAAAAAAAAAAAAAAAAAAAAAAACAAGATAGAAAAAGATGGGATGCTCAGAAGAGTTGGTCCATCCACAGGAAAGAGGCAAGCAGCAGGCAGGCCCTCCCCACCAGATGAATTTAAGGAAGTTCCCAGAGATCAGCCCGGCAGGAGGCCTAGAGAAGCCTGCATCTGTGTCAGAACAATTCAGGGGGCTCTGGGGCAGTTTTTCAAATTAATAATTACTTAATGTGTTTGGATATACGAAGAAAAGATTTTTTTAGAGCTTTGGGGGTAAATTTGTGACGTGCACCAGAAAAACTAAACAAAAGAAAAATGCTATGGAAAACCAAAGCACTGTGCAGGAAGAGAACTCTACTACACGATTAACTACACATGGCAAGGACGTAATCATTATAATACAAATATTGAAAGCTGATCGGGCCACAGCTAAAATATAGTTATCTTGTACCAACAGGGGAACAAAGTGTGCTTGGATTAAGCCGAGCAGAGGGTGAAAGAAGCTAAAAATCTCAGTTTCATAATGGGAAGTTAACTCATAGTTCCGTAACTAAAATAAGTGGTATTACAACATGTCCTTTTAGAGGACGTGGAAACAAGTACGAAAGGAATGAAAGCTGAAAATACGGAATGTTAGCTGTCTTCTAGGATTATTCGACTCTTTAAGAGATACATAAGAATCGCATTGATAGAACTAAATTTTTTTAAATGAATTTATCAAATTGTGGGGAAAGTAAGACACAGACCTCTATCCTGGTTCTCAGCAGCCAACACTCTTGTTCTTTCTTTAAGGATTCAAAATAGTCCCTGAAACAACTTACCAACATTTTATTTGCATGTCAGAGGCTTAGAAATCATTGCTTTGGCGATTAAAATTGCCCTACAAGGCAAAGCTTCGCAGCCATGTTTTCTGTTTGCCTCAGCGAATCAGGTTACAAATGCTAAGCGAGGTTCAGCCTCTCCATTCCAGGTTCCTATTTACTCAGTTAGGTGCCATACTGTGGCAAAGCAGATAAGATCTGTTCCCAGACCTGTAGTGGGTGACAAGTATATTATTTGAACATGCGGGAAAATTATTTAAATAAAAAATGCACAAGATTAGCAACACCCCTATCACTCGGTTTAAACAGGAACCAAATAAATGTCACGCTGCCAGTCATGTACTTTGCAGCTAGCTTATTCTTGATGTCTCCACTAAGGAGGGAGAGGAAGCAGTAGTTGAGAATGTACCTGCTGTGTATAAAAAAAATAAAAACTGCAACTTGCGTCTACTAGATCCGAATGAGGCTTAAAATACCATAACCCTATTGAATCTTTAGATTTACTTAATCTGACATTTTATTTATTCCCCAGAAAGTTTAAGCAACTTGTTTAAGTAAAAGAACTAGGAGTCAAATTTATGTTTACTGCATTATAAAGCTGAATGTCTTGGGGCCAGGGAGGTAGCTCAATGGAATAAGTGTTTCCCTGGCAAGTGCAAGAGCCTGAGTTCAATCTCTGGTTCCACAAAAAAAAAAAAAAAAAAAAAAGCTGAATGTCTTAACACTTGTATTGTATCACATAAATGAGAGATTATAAATGAATTTTATGCATGCAAGTGTACGTGCATTCATTCATACATGCATATACACTTTTTCTTTTTATGTGAAACCAGGGATTTAACTCAGGCCCTTGTGCTTGCCAGGGAAGCACTTATTCCACTGAGCCATCTCCCTGGCCCCTATACTATGTTGAGAGAAGGAAATTATAAGGATACTAGAATATTCTGGACATCCTACATTTATCTGTCACCCATTGGTACAATTTCTAAAGTAAATAAGTTTACCAAGAATACAGCCATTCCATTAGGTCTCTTCCTAACTATATAACTTAGACCCTAACTACCCACACAGACCCTGGGTAACTAGGCTGAGAGGTGTGGAAGTTGTCTATTACCTGGCTAGCGACAAATCTGGTGATATATTCTCCTCTGACTGTGTTTCTAAACAGTACTGTGCTAGGGCTGTCTGTATTGGTTTGAAAGAGCCAGAGGCTAAATATTCAGGAATTTTTCTGCCAGGCAATTGCAAGTTGATAGCTTGACATGAGCCATGGAAGTATTTCTAGCACAGAATTCAGCAAAATGCTACAAATCAAGATCTCTCTCTCTCTCCTCTCACTTTCTCTCTCCTCTCTCTTCTCCTTTCCTATTGTTGAACTTCAACCAATCCATCACTGCCTAAAAAGGTCCCTTAGCTCCCTAAATCTAAACACTCTCAAAGGAAAATCCAGTTCCAGAAGAGCAACTGCTCATTACAAGTGCAAAACTACTTCCCCAAAGCCTAGAGCAGTACCAGTCTAGGTCTTCTGACCCAGACGTTCTCAGGGCAGGTCGATGAGATGAGATCTTCTGACTTTTCTAGTTTTGTCCCAGCAGGATGGAGAGGAATGGGTGGTAAAGTGAGGGAGAAAGTCAGTAATGGCTGGGCTCCTTCCCAAAGCAGTGGCTCGCTCAGCCTTCTCTTGTCTTGCTCCCTGCTCTGGCTGTAGGCTCTTAGCTCTTTGGCTTTTTCATAGAAAAGTTCTGCTTCCAATACCATGACCCAAATTCTTTGCCCTTGACCTACCTGAGGGTGCGAGAGTCTCAGCTTTCCCAGGGAGCTTCCATTATTTGCTGCACAATTAAAAGCAAATCCTATGACCTATTCCAACCACAGTTTTATTTATTCTAAAATAGATTTTTAACACCACCCTTTTAAGAGATGCTGTGAAGAACAAATGTCACAGTCTCTCATACATTGCCAAGCAAGACAAACAAAAAGGTTGCTGCTATTGTTGTTACTGTAAATATTATGATTGTGGATTTCAGTGCTTCTCTCAGGAAAGTATTTGGAAATCTAAAAGACCCTAACAGAAATTTTGCCATCTCTCTCAAGGGCTAATTTTACCATCTTATTTGACAAATTTTATAATTAACAGTAGGCTCAGGAAAACATCTTTGCTACATAGCCAATAAGCCAGACATAAAATTAACCTCCTCTTTCTTCTCCAACATCTTGTAAATGTTATGCTGTACCATGCTCTAATGTGGGCTTTCTGGTCCACCCTTCCCCAAGGAAGAGAGGCACACATGACTCATGCTCATGAGAGGTACACATGACTAATAGCATCTCGTTGACTAGCTTGTCCATCCCCTCCGCTTCTCAGTCTTTCATAGCTGGGGCATAACCTGGGGCCTTTAAATCGCTGATCCATTGATTTCCTTCAAGTACAACTTGTGCTTGCAGGAACATTGTCCTTACAGAAGGATTCAGGTACAGATGTTTCCCTAGCTCTTCCCTTTGGGTAACCAAGTGATAGGTTGGGAAAAAGCTTATAATTACTTATCTTACACATCAGGTCCTGCCTATATATTTCTAAGCCCTTTTGATAGGTAATGATTTGGCTGTGGAATGGCTGGGGATGGAATGGCCAAGATCAATCTCATGCTCTATGTAAGACTCCTTCCTCCAAGTCAACACAAACAAATACCTACCACATAGCAGAGCCACCTAATTGCTGCACAGAGGTAGCTGGGTATGTCTTCCACCCCTTACCTAAGCAGAGTGCCACCTGCCAACATTCTTGACATAAGAAATCTGGAGTTGCTGCTTCTGGAAGCCATCTTCTGGCAGTTGAAGGATTGTAGTTCAGAAGAAGAGATGGAGTTAGCGAGTGCTGAAAATTTCTACAAGTGAATGGAAGCTGTAAGGAAGTGGTTATGCCTCTGCTCAACCCAGCTATTCCCTTCTTAGTATTTTTCCAGAAGAATTGAAAACATCATGCTATAGCAATATATATGCACTCATGTTTATAGCAGAACAATTTGTCATAACTAAATCTTGAAAACAACCAAAATGTCTATCATGGACCTGCCCTTAGCTCAGTTGTTTAAGTGCCTGCTCAGGCAAAGGCAGTCAGGAGCAGGAGACTGCCATTTGATCCTCAGCTCCATCTGCCTTACCAAACCTGCCCTTCAGGCAGCCTGATCCAAATGTCCATCAACTGAGGAGTGATGTTTTTCTACAATGGAGTATTGCTGAGCTATAGAAAAGATAAACCCAAGGCTTTTATAGGTAAATGGATGTAACTAGAGACCATACTCATAAGTGAAATAAATCCGTCTCACATATGTAAACATCGTATTGTATCCCTAGTGTGAGAACTGAAAGAGTAACATAATCTTGAAGGTACGATAGCTAAGGTGAAATGCAAAGAATCTGTTCAAAGGGAAGGAACAACTGGGATAAGGGAAAGGAGAAAAGATAGAAATAAGGAAGGGAAAAGAGATACATATGTACATACACAGGCTAACCTGGATAATTACACTGCTAGTTTCTGCTGTTTTATTGAAAGGAGTAGTTAATGCTTAAATTTTTCTCTCTGTGTTTTAATGTTTCATAATTTTTTTTGGCTAATTTTGTATGCCTATGTCTGGTAATCTGAACCACTAATTTGAAGAGGACGGTATTCCATATAGCAACCATTGTTGAATTCCTGTTGTTTTGTTTAGTGAAATTCTTTATCATTTCTAATTTTTTTACTATTTTTATTTCTTTAAAAAATATGTTTTTAATTAACATATAATAAAACAGACCTGTTAACTGCTAAAGTGTTCAGAAAATCAAATGAGTGAGGGGTGTCTGGACACAGAATTTTGAACATCTTTAGCAACTAATTTAACAATTGATCAGTCACATCTAAATATGTTTATGTCTCCCACAAGGAGTCAATATTCATGAGTAGAAATTTTATTTAGGAAGTGTGATATTTTTAGTCAAGAGATTTTACCATTTGACCTGGATATTAATCAGAATAATTTCTACTTTTCTATAGTCAGTTACAACCCTTGAAAACTTTGTGAATAATTCACGAAGAAGGTTCACCAGTTCTCGCCTTTGTGTCACAGATGGTTTGCTGGCTGGCGGTGACAACAAGTCCTGCTATCATGTGTACTCTGGATGGATGTGTGTGTGTGTGTGTGTGTGTGTGTGTGTGTGTGTGTGTGTGTGGATACATGTGTGACACAAAGTAGTGGATGAATTTCCCTTTTAGTTGACTACATGGGAAAACCTTATTCCCGTCAATGCTTATGAGGACATGCATGTCATGGACTGAGAGCTGGTGAGCAACTTGTAACACCAGCTGAAGCGAATCAGCAAGGTACTGGGTGTGGGAACCCCTGAGGACTGCTGCTGGTAGCCTAAGAAACAGAACGGGAGAAGCAGAGAAGCTGGCAGGGAAGCTGCCGGGGGCTGTTGGGTCTCTTGGAGGAACTTGTCATGCTGGCTTCCCTGCTGAACTTGGCTGTTCTCATGCTCAACGGAACGGAACCTTGTTGTCACTGGGAATGGCTGAGGTTCATTTCAAGGAAACTCTGGTCCTTACTTTGAATATTGCTTCCTGGCTCTATGGGAGAAGATAGTCCACTGCTTAGTGCGCTGGAGAACCTTGTTGCACCGGCTTTTCTGATATAGACTCAGCTATTCTCATTATCGGAGGAGCTCAGGACCACACTATTGCAGAGGATAGCGGTGGAATTTTTCAGAGGAGCTCTGGCCTTTGAGGGTCACTTCCTGACTCCAGGGTAGATTTCTCAGCCTGCTATCATGGATCTTTCGGCCTGTTCACACAGATTTTCTAGTTTCTGCCACTGACATTTGGGCCTTCCCAGTGCAGATCCTTGCACTAGACCTACAGAGGACATTAGCATGGGCTCTTGCCTTCCAGGCTGATCTGTGTGGGCACTGCCATGGGCTCTAGGTCTTCAGCTGGGCTCATGCAGGACATTGCCATGTGATTTAGGCCCGCATCCGGATTCTCTGGTCTCTAGTATGTGGACAGATTTCCTGTACTCTCTTCATACATGACTCTTCGGGTGACTACTATAAAATAATCTCATAAATCATGTGTCCTGTGTTAAATTCTGTTTCCCTTACAAGCTCCAAGCTACAACAATACACTTCCTCTTATTTAGATGACAGCAGTAAACTT
The DNA here is from genome assembly GCA_004027165.1 of Ctenomys sociabilis. Classification (NCBI taxonomy): domain Eukaryota; kingdom Metazoa; phylum Chordata; class Mammalia; order Rodentia; family Ctenomyidae; genus Ctenomys; species Ctenomys sociabilis. Next base: position 7,276 of record PVKA01012717.1, read on the forward strand.
ACAACTAGCTCATTTCCCTTTTTGCCTCAAAGAGAGACTAACAGAAGACTGATCAATACAACACACCCCTCACCTGAAAAAATTGATCACCAACATAATTTTATTAAAATTATCCATTTTTCCTTCTGTGAAGAATCTGCCATAGCAAAATAACTGTTGGAAATTCGGCAGACACTGAATGAATAAAATAAATAATACCAAGGTAAATACACACATAAAATATCTTACTGATCTGGGCTTTCAGAACTCCAAGTATAAAATGGGATTCTTTTCCCTGTCTCTTGACTATTGCAATGGCCTAAAACCCATATAAAAGGATGGGAGAAATATCGAGTGTATTATATTTTAGTTTTATAATTAATAAAATTGGCTAATACCTGTATAGTCTATAGTATGCAAAAATATTATCAGATTCCAGAAGTTTCTGTTCAAATTCTTAGATCACAACTCTAATTTTTATTAAACAGTTTGCTTTCATAGAGTGAGAAAAAAAATCCTGTTTCTTGAGAAAAGAAGAATGTGTTCCTTTTTGATGGGTAATAAGCATGTCAAATACACTGTAAATTGGCAAGTATAGTCTTTGCTGCCAACATAAAATTTTACAAGGCTGGATATGAATTTTGCATTAGCATTGTGATAGAAGATGGGTGTCACTTTTGTCAACAAACCAACCTGTGCACTAAAATATTCTTTGTTTGATAAGTCTTTTGTCACTAACACATCTTGATTAAGTTATCATCATGCAAAACATGGCCTTGGCAGTGCCAGTACCAATATTGATATTGACCTCACCTTGGCCACCCAGCAGAGAAGAACCTTTTCCTTTTATTTGACTTGCTCCTTTTGTTTGTAAATATGTTCTTGTGCATATTTATTCTCACCCTGTACTGTTTGTACCCACAGATACTGGAAATAATCAGGCTATCATATTTCCTCAATATTTTTTCAGCTCTGACTAGCTTTCTTATTTGTAAGATATAGCATTCATGTGAAAGTTGAAACCCACTACTGACAAATAATGATCATACAAAATATTACTTTGCAAAATCACTTCTTGTGGCTTCCATGAAGGCTTTTAAGACAAGTAATGTAATTTGGTGAGTAATTCTTTTTTTGTTTTTTGGCACCAGGGAGTGAACTCAGGACCTTGTGCTTGCCAGGCAGGCACTTATTCTAATGAGCTATCTCCCTGGCCCCAAATTTTTTTTTTTTTTGTATTTTAGGGAAGGGTCTACAGGGTGTTCAGGGTCTCACTACTAGATCGGACTTGTAGTAGTGATCCGCTTGTTTACAGCCTTCCAAGAGCTGGGATTACAGACACAGAAGGCCTGGGGATCAAGCCCCTGGCCCCTGAGCCTGCTTGATAAGTAATTCTGCCTTAACTACTTTTTTATTGCTGAGACAAAATACCCAACACCCAGAGTTAAAGGAAAAAATGTTTATTTCGCTTACATTTTGTAGAGGTTCACAATTTGTAGAAGCTTCAATCGATAATTGGTTTGAGTTCAAGGCAGGGTGGCATAGCAGACAGGTATTACAGAGGAGAAACAGTTTATGGCAGGCAAAGGACAAGACAAGCCTCTTTCTATCCTGTGTATTATATATTGCATAGTGTACCCTTAGGGAGGGAGTCCTTATACTCTTAATCCTAATATTGCACCATGAATCAATCCCAGCATCCAGCCACCTCAGAAAAAACAAAAAACCCACATGACTGCATGAGGCTTTGAGAGGACACCTAGGCGCAAGCTATAATATTCTTCCCCTGGCTTCCGAAAGACTCATGTACATCCTTTTATACAAAAGGCATTTAGTCCATCACTAAGAGTTGCCTAATTCTTAACAGTTTCAGTATTGCTGAAAAGTCCATGCTTAAAGTCTGTTCTGAGATTTAAGACAAACTCCTCGCTACATGTTACTGTAAATAAAGTTAAATACTTCCAACATACAAGGGCACAAGATAGACATTTCCATTCCTAAAGGTACAGAGAGGGATGCGGAACAGAAAGGATTGTGAACCACACAAGTCCAGAATCCAGCAGAGTAAATATTAAATCCTATGGTTTTATGTCCAGCATCCCCAGAAATCTGTGGCAAGTTGTGAGCTTTGAAGGATTTGGGTTCTGACTATTGCACTGGTGGTTTTAACCCACATAGCTTCTCTCTTTGGCTAGCTGGGCTCACTCCTTCAGCTTTCCTGATGGTCCATGGACCTGACTTCTCCAACCTTCTGAGGTATCCACTGTATCTCTGGCTTTACAGTCCCAGCTTCACACACTGCGCTCTCAGTCACAACTGTCTGGCTTCTTAGCTGTTCCTCTTAAATCTGGGTGGAAACCTTATTGAGCCCCCAAGTCTTGCATTTTTGTGCACTTAAAACCCAGCATTGTGTGGATAACTGCAGAGTCTGCTGCCAGCTGGAGCAGTATCCAGGCTTCCTTCCCTCTCGGCTGAAGCAGTATCCTTCTTCCTTCCTTCTCAGCACTCTGAACCCAATTCCAAGAAACAAGTTCTCTAGACCACTGTCATTCTGAAGCACAATGTTCTAGGACTCTCTTCTCAAAGCAAAGTTTCTCCTTCTCAGCCTCAGAGTAATACTTATCAGATAACTCATGCATATATATGTAAATACATATATAAATAAATATAAATATATAGTATATATATAAATATACGTATATATATATATATATAATTTACAGAATATAAATTATATTCTCAGTAAGTTGATCAATGAAATAATAATATTGGTTTTGTTTTGTTTTTTGCAGAACCAGGGATTGAACCCAGACCCTGTGCTTGCCAGGCAAGCACTTATTCTGCTGAGCCTCTCCCCAGCCCTTTGAAATAATAATATTGGTAAAAATTTATCTATCATTAATTTACAGACAGAGTATTCTTTTTGCGAGGCTATTTGGCTAAATATCTAGTAATTCTACTTAATATATATGAATGCTGTACTTATGACTTAAATTTAGGGTAGCTATATGCCAAGATGAATATCTACCTACTAAGATATTATTGCATTTTCCCTAATAGAATGTTAGGATCCAATTAGCCAGAGGATGAAGCACAGACTGCTACATCTGATACCAAACGCCATGCACCATGAGCCTCAGAGAGCCAGAGGTTATTTCCTGGAATGCCATGAAGTCCAATAGCAGTAAAATGTAAAGGAGTCCCCATTATTTGCTCCCATTGCTATGGATACAGCTATGAGACCCTACAAGGCAAAAACTAATTCCAAGGTATTGTTCTGCCCAGTATAAAGATGAAGAGCTGCAGTGGTCCTAAATGACTCTGAAGCTGGAGGGCCTCAGATAGTAAACCTCAAGTACCTCATTTGTGAGCCAATTATAGCTACTGCTCATTGGGAGGGTCAGTGGGAATGCACGTCAAATATTTGATACCATAGTTGGGATTCAATAAACGTTATCTTCCTTTCCTAATTTAAGGATAAATTGCCACTTCTTCTTATGCTAGACCAAACGGTTTCTTTTTGAAAATGATTTTAGTACAAAAGGGTCTGGGCTAGGAGACCAGGGTTCTTGGCTCTGGTCCTAGACACTAACCTCTGTGAGAACTTGCTCACCTCATTTCCTTTCTTTGTCTTTGTTTCACCATCCACAAAATTGTGGCCATGACAACTTCACTCATCTACGTGGTTTTATCACCCTGGGCCATGCTGGGTTCCTGAGTGTCTTCTCTGGAAAATGGTGTTCTTTCAGAGGATTCCTCACTATTGCTCTCTCTTTTGTGTCCTCTAAAAGGAGCATTTCCTACAGAAAGGACTAGCATTGAAATTCTTCAGGATATTTTCTGGAAACCTAGAAGGTATGCAATGCTTGAGAGTAGGGCAACTTAACCAAATCAATTCTGTGCTTGATCCCATGTACATTATTTATCTCTGTTCTCCTTCTTCAGTCAAATGCTCTACCCCTGAGCTATACCCCCTCTCTTCTCCTTCTGGTTGGCTCTGGTTGTCTCCTGTATCTCATCTTTAATAACTATCTTTGTGGTTTAACTTCAGATAACATCATAAAAAAGATCTTCCTTCTTACTCCTCCCAGATTGTGACCAATATTCCATTTTCATCCCCTACACCTGGCCCTAATAAGCTTTTTAATACATATTTGTTGTATAAACAAAAGAATACTGGCTACTATCATCTTTTTAACTAAAATAACAGTGACTTGAAATAATAGGTTTTGGTATGACTCATGTAAATGTCCAGTTCAGTATTTTTTAGGTAACATTCTACACAGTGATTCAGGGATCAAAATTCCCTCCATTTATAGCATTGCTATTTGTTAGGGCTTTAGAAACTTCCAGTAGATTTTCTTTGTTAGGTAACTAAGCAGACTAGAGAGAGAAACAGCCAAACATATTTTAGGGGACCTTCGGAGGCCAGTTCAGAAATGATGTACAGTATGCCAGCCTAAGTTCCTTTGGCTGTCTTAGGCCCACAGCGTTATAGCAAAAGAAACTGGGAAACACCATGCTGTGCACCCAACAAGCAAAAACAGCCCCGGAGACCTCACACAGGCAGTCCTGACACAAATTACATGGGCCTCTACCATAATTTTGGTGTTCATGTGTTTGTTTTCCTTTCTCGAATAGCAGCTCCTTGTGATGAGAAAACGTGTCATCTCTATGGCTGTGTTCCTGTCACCAAACACAAGACGGGTGCTTGATGCATATTTGCTGAGCTGAGAGCTATTCTAGGAGCCCATTTCCTTAAATATCATCTACTCGGTGAGTTTGGCATAATTACCATTTCTCAACATAGCAATCATATCCTATTCGTGCATAATTTACAGATAGATTGGCATCTCCCTCACACAGAGGCGATACAAGTCGATTCAACCAATACTTATTATGCGTTTGCTGTAAGATCAGCACTCTGGGATTAGAAACGAGAAAACGCTATAATTCCAGTCCTTGGGTGCTACCGCAGTCCATAGGAAAAACAGATTAACCACTTTATACGGAATATAGCAGGTGAGAAGACAATCTTTGAAGAATGACTAGGAGCTTTTTTTGGCAGAAAAAGGTTTAATACATATTCCAAACAAACAGAGCAAGATACAAAAAACCCAGAGTTATAAAGAAAACACATAGTGCATTTATTGAATAACGCAAAACCCTAGAAGACAAACTAGAGTTGAAGTAGTGAAGAAAGAAGGTTCAGCTCAGCTGGATTAGGACAGTTATGAACAGATCCTTGTATTGCATCCCTTAATAGTGTACAGGTTATCCTACATATTTATGCATGGCATAATAACATTTTGGACAGTGATGGGCCACATATATTGTAGAGGTCTCGTAACAGTACCTCCATAGACAGAGTACCACCGTACAATAGAACTGAAAACTCCCTACTGAGTAGTGATGGCACGGCTGCTGTAAAGTCCCAATCTCATAACGTAATGCATTACTCATATGTGTATAGTGATGTTGGTAGAAACAAACTTTCTGGACTTTCAATCATTTAGAAATTATGGCACATATAATTGTATAAGTACATAATACTTCATAATGATAATAAATGTTCCTAGACTATATTTTCATTGTTATTTTACAGTGTACTCCTTCTACTTACAAAAATGTTAACTGCAAAACGGCCTCAAGGAGGTCCTTCAGGAGGTATTTTAGAGGAGCTATTGTCTAGGAGGTGACAGTTTTCTGTGTGTTTTATTGCCTTGGATGACCTTCCAGTGGGACAAGATGTAGAGGTAGAAGATAGTGACACTGATGATTCTGACACCATGTAGGCCAAAGCTGGCATGTCTGTGCCTTAATCTTTGACAAAGAAGTTTAAAATTGAAAGAAACCAATGAAACATTTTACAGATATAGAAAGCTTATAGACTTAGAATATAAAGAACGTTTTTGTACAGCTATCCAGCATGTTTGTACTCTGAGCTAAGCATTATTACAAAAAAATGAAGTTAAAAAGTGCTTTAAGTTTATGAAGTAACAATTGATATCAAGTCAGGGGTCAAGTGTTGTGTCCCCTCTCACAGAGAGGCCAGCCACGTCCTTGGCCTTCACCCTCACTCACTGCTCACTGACCTACCCAGGCAACTTCCAGTCTTACCAGATCCATTCATGGTATGTACCCTATGCAAATGTTCTCCTTTTCTTTTCACCCCTTTTATACCATCTTCCCCTGTATCTTTTCTATGTTTATATCTACACAAAGTTACAGTTTTGCTACAATTTCCTATAGTATTCAGTATAGTGACTTACTGTATACATTTATAGCCTAAGGTAAGAAGCAATACATATGGCCTGGGGGTAATAAGCTGAGACATGAAGGCTTGTGTAAGTGCACAAACTCTCTGTGGTGTATGCAATCATGTAACACATTTCTCAGAACATATCTCTGTCATGGATATATGAGGGTAGTTACAGGATAAATGGTCCTCCACGGGGGGCATACATTAGTCAATTCAACAAATAATAATTGAACCCCTAGTATTCTTCTGAAGAAACAGGTGATCAGCAAAACAAAACAAAACATTTAGGTATCTCTCCTCAAGCAACTCAGACAGTCCACAGACTGAGGTTGTTGTAGATCAGACTTCTTTAAATTTGCTTTAGGCATCATCCCCTTGTGTGTACAATCTCTCACTGCTCCATTGATGAGGTCCTAGAAGAGAAAAAGAACATCAGGTAAAAACTAATACAGTTGAATGACAGTCTGAACTTTAGATAACAATATTAATGTAGCAATATTGGTTGATTATTTACAATGAATGTAGTATAAAGATGCTATTCATAGGGAAACTGTGTATGGGATATATGAGAACTCTGTACTGTGATCTCAATTTTTCTATGACTCCAAAACTGCTATAAAATAAATTTATTGAAAAACATACACACACAAAAAAAAATAGTTTCAGGGAACTTTTCTAAATTACATCTCTAACAGTGAAGCCTTATTTTATAGTTCATTAATTATGAGAGCCTGAGCTCTCTGAAGACAAGGCTGAGAATCATTAAATTAGGGGGGGAGAGTGTATGAAGAGGAAAAACAAGAACTGTTTTTCTTTGCTGCTAGGGATGAGGAAAGACTGAAAATGAGACATTTGGACCAGGTGGAGCATGAAGCTTTGATGTCTGCAACTTCTAGAGTCTGAAAGGACCTAAGCACATGCTTGGTCTTCTCAAAAAGCTCACATTTTCCCTAACTGTAGGAAGGAACAAAGGCATTTATTTTGGAGCTATTCAATCTCTGGCAGTTCACACAAGCACCAAACTTAGTGCAGTTGTCTTATTCTGAGTTCAGAAAGTCACAAGAGAAAACTCAACTCCTGCCACATCAGTAGCCCCTTACTTTCTCTAAAAATAAACTTCAGTGGAGCTGTTTCCCCTGTGTGTCCAAAAAGAAGAAATAGGATAAATGATCATTTACCTAGATTTACCTTCATGGCATAGCAGGTAACTTTTTGGTTGGCCTTTTGTCAAATATCCCTTTTCTTAGCATCCAAGCAAAGATGCTTTTATTTTGGGATACAAAGACAGTCCTGTTGAGTGGAATCTTACCAACTCCCATCACCTGAATTCTTTGACAAGATGACATTTTCCATGTTTGCTCTCATGGCTCATGGACTGTCCACCTCACAGGGCAGGTCAGTCCTGGCTCCTTCTCAAGAGTTCGTATTAGTCAGCTTTCTGTTGCTGTGACAAACACTGATCAGCTCAGAGCAACGCAGGATCTACTGGGGTTCTCCATTTCAAAGCTGTCGGTCCGTTAAGCCATGTCTTAAATGTGTCTTTCTCTGTTTTTAATATCTAATACAGGGCCAGCCAAAGCTGTCAGTCTTTTGGCTTTAGTGTTTTGGGGCTTGTGGTAAGGCAGAAAATCATGGGAAGGGGGAATACAGTGGAGCAGAGCTACCTTGTTCATGGTAGCTGGAAAACAATGAGAGAAAGGGCGTCAGGCCCCAATATCATCTCTAAGAGAAATCTTCTAATGACTATCGTCCTGCCAGTATGCCCCACCTCCTAAAGGCTACACCATTTCCCAGTAGTGCCACAGGCTGGCTACCCAGCCTTGACCACATAGATCTTTGGAGGACTTCAAAGACTGAAATAAAAATAGGGTTGTTGTCTCCAAATTCTGGGAAGCTACCATCTGTATATTTACATTATCCTCTTGACTAAATGACCCTTTCTCTTGAAGGCCTTTTGTCATTCTACAAATTACTGTCAAAATTTTGTCTGGGTATAATAATTTCTTCTAGAACCTTCTATGACCATAATTAATACCTTTTACATTTTATTTTTGCTTGACTTATTTATCTTTGAGGTAGACAAGAGATACAGCCATGTCTTAAATGTGTCTTTCTCTGTTTTTAATATCTAATACAGGGCCAGCCAAATAGCTCAGTGGATTAAAGCCCTGCAAGCAGGCACAGGGGTGGGGGGGTGGGGGGAGTTTCAATCCCCAGGCCTGCTATGCTGGTCCCGCCCCCAGGGGCTGAGATGGCAATTGAGACTGGGCGTGGTGGCACACACCTGTAATCCCAGCTCTTGGGAGGCTGTGAACAGGCGCAGCCTGTTCTGAGTCTGATCTAGTAGTGAGACCTTGAACACCCTGTAAACCCTTCCCTAACATACAAAACTAACAAACAAACAAAAATATCTAATACAATCCCTAAATCTTTAAAGGCACTGGTGTATTAATTTATTAAAATTTTTAATTTACTGAATGCTGACAAAATGAATGAAGCAACGAAGAAGATACAGAAAGCATGTTCTCATGATCCTGCCTGCATGAAAAGTTCCAGACTAGCTTTGAGGTTTGGGAGAAAGCAGCAGGACACTGTGAAGGTCTTATCTCATTAATTCTATGCCACATTCTTGAGACTGAATCTCTGTGCTGCCATTTTGAGGATGAGAACACCAAGGTCAAAACTGTACTTCTGCACTCACAGAGCTGAGCTTTCCCTTTGCATTTCTCAGATAGGAGCCCAAATTCTTTCTCCTTCTGAATCCTCATTGCCTCCTTACTCGTGTATGAAGCAGAAACAGCATCTTGTCCACTTTGAGACTTTTAGAGTTTCCAGGGTACTTTCACAGCCAGACCTGTCTTGGTGCTGGCAAGTAGTTGTCACTTGGGGGACACCCTGAGCCCTCTGCTTTATGACTGAGCCAGCTGCAGAAGGCATAGCCAACAGCTTCCAATAAAAGGAAATCCTGTAAAAACAGTTTCAGCAATCTCCTGGGGACTTTCCCCACCATGGTCCTTGGCAATAAATAATACATGAAAGGAGCTCTGCCAATGCCAGGGTGGACTTCAAAGAGGGTGGGGCCACAGTGTCAGGACCCTCCCTTTGGCATCTACACTGTCAGCCAATTCCAGAAGTTAATTCTGAGAGGAAGATGAAGGGAATGTCTGCTTCCCCTGGAGCTGATTCATGGGAATTCTGAGCCTGCACTAACTCTTAGGGAAGAGCAGCTTGCTTAGCTGTTAAAGATCATTCTCCCAGCTCCAAGGCTGAGAGCGATGGCTTGGACTACTGCTGTGCAGTGCATTTGCTCTTGTTTGGGAGCTGGTCCCAAACAAGAGCAAACACAACAGATTCCACTGATCAGTGCAGCAAGACTGAAAGGATGGAATCCAAAGCATGAACCCTGAGAACAGAAAGTTCCAGCACTTGCTCTGTGCAAGTTGCCATGAGCTCCAGCCATGCATCCTGTGGCCAAGGATGGGTGGCCCCGAGCAGGAAACTCTTTGGCAGCCTCCCTGCATGCTTTGCCTGCTGACAAGAGCACACCCTGGCCTTGGTTATTGCCCTTATAAAACAGCTTAGGAAGAATGTGAGCCAAATGTTTTAAATGTGCCTGGAAGAAAAATGTGAAGCATGATTGCACTCAGTAGAACATTACAGTACAACTGCAGCAACACGCAGCGCTGGTGAGGAGAGACACTGCTGCTGCTCAGACTTCCTCTGGCTTCCCTTCTTGCCACGGCAGTCCCACTGGGGCAGGCCTGCCCTGACATTCATAATGCCACAGAATCCAAAAAATGAGGGCTTTTGCGGCCATGATTAGAAAGACACAGAACTTTTCAGAATCTTTCCAGCTAGTTTACAAATAGAGCAGTAACAACTGAAGCCCATAGAAGCCATCAGAAAGGTCTAGCTTCTCTATACAAAATCAATTTGTATGTTTTCAATCTCCCCCTTTATTTTTCAGAAGAAGTTTCTTACATATAGGATGTCTTCCATATTATTGCTTACTCTACTAGGAACTTGCTCTACATAATTTTCCTTATTGTATTTATTTGTAATGTACAAACATTACTACCTACATTTTACTTTATTTGTTGTTTTATTTCCTACAATTTAAAGAAAAAAATCAGTGAAAGTTTGAGATTTGTCTACTGACAAAGAAAGTGTCAAACCCTTCATGCCTAGACTCCAAAGTCTGGGTTCTTTTCATTGCACTGTGATACTACTTGAGTAGCATAAAAGAGTATATTCTATTTTGAGGCTACTGGTGTGCTTTTGTCCAATAATTCTAATGAAGAGATTCATAAGTGGTAGTTAGAACAATGATCAAGTGTCCCCAAAAGTAAATCTGCACATCCCTTTTCACCTTGAAAAACTATTAGCATTAAAATATCAGGAGAAAAGAAAAGGATATTCTCCAATGACAATATTTCTTTCTCTCTGGATGTAATAAATAAAAATAAAAGAATGTTATTTAATTTAATATTCTTTTATTTAATAAATAAAAGAATAAAAGAATCAGAAAAATAGGAAAAATATAAAATTTTGATTTTTTTGAAGATTGAGTGTATGATGTAAGCTAAGAAAAATTAAGCATAAAAACAATTAGGGGTAATAAGAAAATGAAAATAATTAGCTAAGTAAAGGTTAGAATATCAGTAACTTTTGCATAACAGTGATATTCATTTAAAAACACAATGAAAGAGCTGGCCACACAGCTCAGGGGACTAGAACACCTCCTTAGGCAGAAAGCAGTGGCTGGGGTTTGATCCCTAGCATGCTATGCCAGCCCTATCCCTGGGACATGCTGAGGCAGTGATTAAGGCTGGGCATGGTGGCATACGCCTATAACCCCAGCGCTTGGGAGGCTGAAAAACAGGAGAATCACTAGGAGTCCAATCTACATAGTGAGACCATCTGTAGATCCCACGGACCCTAAATACATAAAAACAAAAATAAAAAAATAAAAACATAATGAAAAATGTTGATTGCAAATAAAAACTTATTAAAAATAAAATAAATGGAACAGTATATCCCAATAACTTTCACACCACTATGGGATCTATTTAATTAACTAATTTATTTATTTATTTATTTATTTATTTGGCTGAACTGGGAATTGAACTCAGGACCTTGCACTTGCCAGGGAAGCACTTATTCCACTGAGCTATCTCCCTAGCCCCAGGATCTTTTTAAATAAAAACATAAGATTTTATATGTAAATTATCTTCTTTTCCTTTGGTGAGGAGTGGGACTAATACTGGGAATTAAATTCAAGGTCTCACATGTGCCAGGCTGGCATTGTACCACTAAGCTAAATCCCAGCCCCCAAACGAAGTTTGATAAAGACTTAAGATCACATTTTATAAAATTGAGTGTTTTTAATTTCCCAGACAAGACAAATGAATAAGCACATAAGATCTTTCTGAATTAATATCTAAGCTTACCCTGATAGTTTTGAGGATTGTACATTAAGAAAATGGTTGTGAACTTATTCAGTAAGGATTAATAGATAAGCAGAATAGCGAAGATCATGTTTAAAACAAGAAAAATGCCATAAAGTTTGCCAACCCAAAGATGTAGAACACTACAAATATTAAAATAGGCTCACATTGTCATAAAACTGGGTTTTTCTACCAGTAGAACAAGCAGAAAGTTCTAGAACAATCATAAAAGAACATAGAAGCTTATGATGATAATGGAAATGGCAAAACTCAGTGCAAAAATAGTATGACATTCATCAAACGAATGGCAAATATGTCTAAAAGTGTGGGAAAAATAAACGTTTGCTTGATCGTTATTTCATGTATACCAATTCAAATTCTATACATTTTATAGCTCTATGTAAAAATAAAGCAATTTCATTATTGGATTTTTTTTTTTTTTTTTTTTTTTTTTGGAACCGGGGATTGAACACAGACCCTTGCACTTGCCAGGGAAGTGCTTACTCCACTGAGCCATCTCCCTGGCCCTTAAAGCAATTTCATTAAAATTAAATTTAACATAAATATTTCATTTATATTCAAATAAATAACTTCTAAAAATAATTGCAAGAGATAAAACAATAGCTTTATTAATCAACAATAATTTTTATATGCTAAAATACAAAAATAAATATGTGAAATGACATAAGCATGTTTAACATAAGCAGATATGAACAAGGGTATATCAGTCTTAAAAATTTACATATAAATTCTTTTTAAAATCTCTAATATTGATTGTTATAATGAATAAGCTGCAATGGCATATCAACTTATTCTGAACAAGCACCAACACAGGCATATCTGTCTATAAAGATCTCACTTCTAGACATGACTCTATTTAATATGGCCAAAAGCAATAAGCATGCATTTCAAAGTGAAGGAAAAGCATTAGGATAACAAACATCAGGTAAATGCTCAGTTTACTGTTAATCAACATGGTCCAGGTACTATTTTAAATAATTGCATTGATGGGGTGGGAGGTAAGAGCAGTCATTACTGATGAAAATAGACTCAGTTCGGGGAGTTAAACAATTTTCAAAACTTTTCTGAAAGATAAATTAAAAAGTCCTCCAAAGCACTCCTAACCTATAATGCAACTTCTAGGGATTCACATGAGGAAACCATAAGAGAAGCACATACACATTTATTTATAAGGGAATGCATCAAATCATAGTGTTTCATATTTAAATAAAGATGAAAGTAAAACTCCAAAATATAGTTATAATACCCGCCACCCCCAACCAAGACAAGGTGCTCGTCCTCAGGATATGTGATGTGTCACCCTGTGTGGCAGTGGTGACTTCCCCGGTGTTATTGCACTACAGGTATCGGGGGGGCTACCCTGGATATTTGGGATGGTGCCAGTGTAGCCACAAGGTCCTGGTTAGGGGGAACAAAGAAGTCAGAGCAGATGATATGATTGTATAAATAGGAGAAAGGAAGAAATGTCATGGCGAAGCCTGAGTTTTCTCCTGGAGGGAGACACCAGAGAACATGAGTAGCTGGAGAAGACACAGCACAGAAAGTGCTAATCCCAGCATTGTCACTTTGATTTTAGCCAACTGACAGCGATTTAGGCCCCCCAAATTGCAATATAATAAATATTTTATGCCACAAAATCTGCGATCGATTCTTACAGTAACAATAGAAAGAATACAGTGAACTGAAAAACCCCTCCAAAAATCATATTTGCAGGAATTACCATCAAGCTAAAAGATATCTGAAAACAAAGTTTAGAAAATCTGATATTAACATTATATCACACGTTTCAGTTGTCACCAATATTAGACAGATATAGCATTCCCAAATGAAGTACCAGATAGAAATGCAAATGTCACAAGAAAAATGTTATAAAAAGGTGATACAGCACTCTGGGAAGCTGGGGCGGTAGTACTACAAGTTCGAACCCAGCTTGGGCAATTCGGTGACTTAGTGAGACCCTGCCTCAAAACAAAAACAAAAAAAAAATGAAAGTAAAAGGGGATGGAAATGGGCCTCAATATGAGGCCCTGAGTTAAATATTTACTATTGGAAAAGAAATAAAAGAAGGAGAGAAAAGGATAGAGGGAGGAAAGGGAGGAGAGGAAGAAAGAAGAAAGGAAGGAGAGAGAAAGAAAAGGGAAGAAAAGGAAAGGAGAGAAGTGAAAAGAAAAATGTTGACATGATTCTTTAATCCCTGTCCACCTCCAAGCTATGCAAAGACATAATTTTGAAAATTATTGAAGTAGGGCTGGAAAGGAGAGAATTTCTTTGGAAAGAACTGTTGTTATGATGTGAATACTCTGCTAATGTAACCGTGAAGTGTTTAAGTGTGTGTGCGCGCACACATGAGTGTCTGCCTGCGTGCAAGGAGTGTGTTTTCAGGGTGGTAATGCCTGAAACAGATTTAACACCTTTTGATAAAGTTTCAACAGGACCACTCAGAAAATCTAATGTAAATTCCTTGTATTGGGAGTCGCATAACAGAAATCGCAATCTCAATGACAAGTCCTTGAGATCTGGGTGCAGCTGGGTGTGAAGTCAACACTGTGGTACTAAGTGGCCGATTCTTGTTCAGGAGTGCAGGTGTATGCTTCTCATGGGAGAAACACCATGAACGGGTGAGAGAGAAGCTGTACTGGCTTTGAGTCCTGTGCCATAGGACTTCTAGAGGGTGACGAGACTCACCAGGAAGAAGCTGAAAGTAACCGTGGATGACCAAGGGCTGAGGAAAGAGAAACCAGGAGCTACAGAAGGCCGCTGTGGTGCCTTGGCAACACCCAGAGGGCGGTGGCAGCAAGCTCCAGGAAGGCGAGCGCATCTTGTGTGCACATCAAAGGCTTTCAGTATCTTCTTGATCCAGAGAGGAGGGAGGCTGTGCTATCTGACACATGAAAAACACAGAACTCCTTTTCAGACTCTTAGATCAGAAGAGGTCAGAAAGGGACAAAAAGTGAAGGAAGAGAGCAAAAACTGTGAATAAAAAACAACTATACCCCATTTGCCTTCCTTAGACATTTCTGTGGCAGCCAGCCTGGAAGAAGAGAACTGTGGTTGCGTTTGCTGAAGGGGGATGGGTGTTGCGGGCCCTCTTTGGGCTGGACAATTGATGCACAGATTTTAGTGCTGCAGCATTTCCTTTCCAGTGTTCTCGCGCATATATCTTTGCAGTCAAATAAATAATGTTTATAAACACCTACCCCATGAAGGGAGAGTTACAGAGAGACTGCTTGAGACAAATAAAAATGGAAAAGCTTGGGCCATTAGGGTCCTGGAGTAATTTCTTTACCCATGAACTTGATAGCTTGAGATCAGTGTGCTTAAAGGAGCTTTCTGTGCTTGCCCTTATAGGCTTTTTAGCCTTAGATGGATGCTTCCTATAGAAGAACCCACACAGTGTGGGCAGGAGACTGGTGGCCCAAAATGAACTGGTAGTTTTCAACTTGAGTTCATAAAACTGGGGTGATAATGAGACACACAGAGAACACCCAGAGAGAAAACAGTGATGGATAACAGAGAGTGAGAATTTTCTAAGTAAACCCAAGCATTTCCGAAAGCATTTTTTATTAACCCTTTTCAACTACCTCTACTACTACATCTGTACTAGAGTACAGATGCATATAAATACAAACAGTAAGAGAAAAGTAGTCTGGGAAATCAGGATATCCATAAAGATTCCTGGGAGGGCAAAGGTTATACAGACACATTTAGCTCATTTAGCGTTTATCTTGCTGGTGCTCCATAAAAGTTAGTTTTTGCCTCTTCCCAAGCCCCTTTTTTCCTTTCCAGACCCCTTCTTAAACATATGGGCACCTCGCTGGGGTGGTTTGGCACCAGATGTCTCTCCATCTCTGCTTTTTTTTTTTATTGCATTTCAGACTCTTGGGTGAATTGTCATGCCTGATATGGTCGATTTCAAAGCCAAGTTTAGATGATGTGAATAATTAAAATCATGAAATTTAAACTCTTGAGTGAAACATTTCTGAGTCCTGCACACAGAGGAAACTCGAATTGGACAGGAGAAGCCAAACCACAGCCAAACGAAAAAGGCTAAAACTCCAGCATTTTAGGTACCACAGAAAATTAAGCACAGCAGGCAGAAAGAAACAAAGTTTATCTTGAGTCAGGCCAAGAGTGAGCCAGGAGGAAAATAAACAGACAAACAAAACCTCTCTGATGCAGGGTCGCATTTAGCTAAGCTTTGGTGGACACTAGTTCAGCCACTGAATGGACCCCAGACAGGTGATGATCTGACCACACGTGCACATAAAACTATGCAAGGCCACATATTGTCTTTAAATACAATAGCAAATTAAAGGTCTTCGAGGGGGACCCAGAGTAGTTCTTATTGGGCTCCATGTTTATCCTTCGTGTGTGTACCCTTTCGTTCTGCAAATGTATGTGCTGAAAATCTTAACAGAGATCCTGCCTATTAGGCCTATGCCTCTTGTGGAATCTAAGGGCTCCTTGAATCAAACCAGCACATCTACAAGAAAAATATACTTACCCTTATCCACACACAAACACGCAGGCACGCAGACCCACAGTTTATTCCAGCCATGCACGAGTGCACACACATGTACCTCCTTTGACACACACCCTGTCATTCGTATGCACACTAGCCGTACACTGTCATCACAAAATAAAAAGGTGTGGAAACTCAACATTACAAAGAAAATCCAAGAAGTTTTGAAAAGGGTGCAAAGCTTACACCACACAATCTGAAAGCAAATTCTGAGCATAGTTTTAAGTTTTTCTCTCTGCTTTTACCCATTTCCACTATGGTTACTAATAAATACTATGCAGCATTTAGCGTAAAGATGTCTGTTAGAACTGGAAAGATTCAAACTTACTCTTAAACTATCTTTCCAGAAATACACCTTAAGCATCTATATTGATATATGTTCAGGGGTACAAGTAGGGTTTCCTGTACTACTAACATCTATATGTGGAATACCTAACATGTAGATACTCTGTTTTTTTCCTCACCCAACAAAGAACACACAAAATTAACATCGTTTATGAAGTTCACTAACTATAGTGTAGGCTAATGAGGGGAAAAAAGGAGTAGAAAATCTCAGCACAGTTATCAATAATCTCCATCTTTTAAAACCATCAATGTGTACTGTTCAGGCTACTCGATCAGCAAGTGTTATGACTTAGATCTAACTTGTAGCTCCAAAGCCATGTGCTGGGGGCATGGTTGCCAGTTGACAGGACTTTGATAGATGAATATTTAATGATTATTCATGATTATTCATGAGGTTTTTAACTTCATCAATGCACGAGCCCATTGATGGATTTGTAATTTGATGACATTAATGGGAGGTGATTAAAAGCTTCAGAGGTAGGGTTTCTGAATCTAGTTAGAGTGGGTCATGAGGAAATGGCTCTGAAGATTATATACTGTCCCTTGCTGGAACTTTCTGGCTTTTGCCCTCTCTGTACCTATTGCTGGATGCAGTGGGGTTAGCCGTGTCCCTCTGCTGTGCCATAATGCTGCTTCATCTCCCCAGGCTCAACAGATTGAAATGCCTGAAACCATGAGCCAAAATAAATCTTTGCTTCTTTAAGTTGATTTTCTCAGGTATGTTGTTACAGTGATGGATAGCTAATGCAGAAGACATGTGCACCAGCACTTCAAGTATTTTTGGAGAAACCATTCATTATCTCGAGTGTCCACTTTCTGTCCACCGCCATTGTAGAAGCCACAATGCCTTCCCTCCAGGAGTCTCTGCCCCTATGCTTGCACACTCTCCACTTTATTAAAAGTGTTTGTCCTGCCAACATTTGCCAAGGATTGACAAAAGAGGAAATGAAAATGAGTCATGCTGGAAGCAAGAGGATTCAATAGCATTTAGAAAAAGTCTTAAAACATTTGGAACAAACTGTCCTTACACTGATTGGATGGAGCACTGAAAAAATCCTCACCAGCTAGGAAAGCACGTGAACTGCCTTGTTAAGTTTAATCCAGATGACTAGAGAAAAGTCTTATGTCTCTAGGACTATGATTATTATAACACAATCATCAATATTTAGTACAGCAATATGTAGTGCTTCCCCTGCAATCAAGCAGCTCTTCTCACACTGGGCTGTCAAAACCACACAGAAGGGTGGTCTGGGCATTTCTGATTTTAGTTAGGCAGTGGCTGCCTTGAACCCAACCTACTGTGGAGACTTGTACCAGGATCAGTCATGATGGAGCAAAGGAGTGGTAGTGGCAAAAAGCCTTCCTGGACCATGCTTCATATTCAGTGGTCCCCTGCCACCTGTGAAAGAAGCTGATGCAGCCCACACACCCCTGTTTTCTCATGTGCTTATACAGCAATAAAGCACCCAAACTCACCTCCTAACCTACAAATCTCCTTATTTTAGATGCTTAGCCACCATACTTTTTCTACACAGCAGACAAAAACCACAACTTGACTACAATCTACCCAACCTATTAATTCATCCATAATTTCATACTTGAGCTCCGGGCTTGAATCTATATCTTCCTGCTGAGCATCTTTTCTTGGATGTTCTTCAGATGCCACAAGCTTAGCATATCAATGAACTGAAGCTATTTCCCTCCTATATCTGCCCCTTCAGTTATATATTAAATAGAATAAGATTCAGCAAACATTTTTACATAAAGACAGAAGTAGTGTTTTTTTCCTTTTGGTCTTTGTGGGCCATGTGTTTTGTTACAACTACCCAACTCTTCAATTATGATATGAAAACAATAATAAACAGCATGTAAATGAATATGTGTGGTTATTTTCCAATAAGACTTTATTTACCAAAGGAGAGTACATTAGATTTATCCTGTAGGCTGTGAGCCATCTACTCACACTCTAAACAGAAACTTGTTAGCTGCTTGAGACTCAGCCCTTCTTGCCTAACCTTACACCTTCCAACTATTAAGTTTGGCTAGTCTTCAGCTCGCAGAGAGATCTCTTTTCCTTCTTTCTGCTACCCTTTCCTTTCAATCAATGGTAACAATTTGTGCTATCACAAATGTATTGAGCTATTACTTATTTTCTATTTGTGTTGGAAAAAGTCTAAAAGCTATTGGAATAAACTGTCCTTGTATTGATCAGGTGGAGTGATCTGTGCCATAAATGTCACACACAGTCAAGGGTAAAACATTCAGCATGACCATGTGTAGTACTATGGCTCTGAATGCTTGACCCATGGGACAGCATCTTCCAGATGGGCAAACAAACGGACCTAAGGTTCAACTTGGGTTCCAGTGCACTTTGTAATGTCTGATCCCTCAGACTGAAGCAGATGGCTTCAATGTACGAAACTGGGTTCACATCCTGTCTCCAGAATTTACTTAATCCTTTAATACGTCACGCTCCATTTTTGGAGTAGCTCGTCATGGAACAAAATGAAATTTTTCTGATCAAATTTTTGCTCTTTGAATTTTTTCTAGGTAACATTATGAATTTCAGGCAAAAATTAAAAACTTGCAACCTTAGGCATAAGTGAGTTAATGTAAGTCAGTGCTACATATATTGGTTTAGTTTGCTCAGGGGGCCTTCCCTGCTCGTTTGTGTCATGCATGGTCAAGTCATTGGTTTGGGGCAGGGAAATTAAGAGGGAATGACATGATTCCTGTCTCAATCAGTAGCTTTAAAAACTACGCCATTCTCTACATTCCTGATATTCACTAGGACACAGCTAGGTCAGAGATAAGCACAACACCTTCAAACTGGGCTTCAGAGAACTATCATTAACTTGAAATCCACATACAAAACATCAGCAGGAAGTATATCTTAGTTATCGTGAGTCAAACTGGGGTTATTTGTTTCTATAGTATAGCTGACCTAAATGGACTAATATATTCTTTATGAAGGTGCGTCCAGTTTACCTTTCTGTAAAATAGAGATGATGGGGAAAAGAAAGCCACACATTCTAGAACACTGTTGAAACAAATGAATTAATTAATGCAAAACACTTGGCACAAAGCCTGGCATAGGGCAAGTCTGAAATAAATGCAGCTTATCATAATAACTGAACTACACAAAAATTATGAAATTAATGTCCGCAATGTCTCTGTGCCGGTATTGCAATTATTGCTTGATATACAGGTAGCAATCATTAGTAATAAGGATGATCCTACTGACAGGCTAATGCAGCAAGGCAGTTCTGAATCAGCTTTTACAAAAGACACTGCATTGCTAAGAACATGCCCCGTGTGAAGGCAAGGGCTCCCGCCGTCCTGGCAGAGGGGAAGCGGAGGTGCGAGTGCCGCCTACTCCTCAAGCTTCAGTTTCCAGTTCTTTGAGTAAGAGGGTGTCATGCTCCATGGTTTCTGATGTGCTGGCAATTTGTCCAGCTGGTGTCAGTAGCTTTACAAATGGCACATTCAGAGAATGAAAGAGGAGAAAGCTGCCCTGGGGTACATTTGTTTATTCCGGCTTAACTGTGCAGGGAGTTTGGATTCCAGGTGTTCAAGCAAAGTTTTGGAGCCCAGAAA
Organism: Ctenomys sociabilis; assembly: GCA_004027165.1. Lineage (NCBI taxonomy): Eukaryota > Metazoa > Chordata > Mammalia > Rodentia > Ctenomyidae > Ctenomys > Ctenomys sociabilis. The sequence continues at coordinate 27,449 of PVKA01012717.1, forward strand.
GGCCCTGTAGCCTACCCAGGCAGTGTCTCTGCTCCCACAGGTCCTAGGCTGTGCAGGGGGTGGCAGGCAAGCAGCCAGGCCTTTGAATTCCAGCCTGCTCCGTGTTCTCTGGCCACGTCCCCTGGGAACTGTGACTGACATGCTTGACAAACACATTCCACTCACTTGTGTCCCCAAAGCTCTGGCGTGTAGGTTTCACCTGCCACCAAGGGACAGATCAAACTAAAAAGGGCCCTGACATCTCCAGTTTTAACACTATGATTTCATGGTCTCCAACAGTTCACACAATCGCGGTGTGATTGTTTTAAGCCACACTTCCACTTCATTAGAGAAATCTTCCCTAAGAATTTAATTTTAAAGAAAGGAAACAAACGTGAAGTCAACTTCGGCCAAAAGCAGTTTCCCAAGCCAGCAGCCTCACAGGCGCTGCTTCTCTAGGGAGTCCTGCTCAGCCAGTGCTTGCCTGTTGCAATTCAAGACCTGCTTTTCCTGTTTTCTGCCAATTTCCACTTCCTGAAATCAACTCTCAGCCTCAGCTTGGAGCTGGGACTCCCATTCTTGTTGTTGGCAGAAGCCTGTGAGAGCGATGCTTTTATCTTTGAAGGAATGCACGGGTGCAGGAAGCCAACACCCATCAGTGTCACAGACTGGGGTCTGTTCAGATGTGGAGGTGTGGCACCGTGGAAGGCCACACTGGGTTAGAGACAAGTGGCTCAGATCTCTGTTCTGCCCACCGCTTGATTTTATAACCTTGCCTAAAGTTACTCATGCTGTCTGAGCCTTCGTTTCCTCTTTCATCAAAGGGTGATAAACAAGCACTGTTTCAACCTACTTGCCACGATGATTGAAAAACATACCACATGCAAAACACCTGACATATAGTTGACACTCAGAAAATAGTATCTATTATTACTATCTCAAGCATTTCATTTAGCAAATATAACTAGGGTGATAATATGTTCAATGACTCAGCTGGCCAAAAAATAATAATAATAATAAAAATAAAATCCCAAAACACTAAGTCAACTGCAATATTGCTTCATTCTGATTTCTCTCTTCCTCTTTTTCCCCTAGTAATTTTCACTGGCTGTCGCCTGGCTCTTTATAGAATGACCAGAGTGTATATTGGAAACTGCACAGGCAAATGAAGGGGAAAAAAAAAATGAGAGGAGGTGCAGGCTTTGCAATTCATAATTTGGCAATAGAAATTCGGTTTCTATTTTCAAAACATGATCTTAAAACTAAATAAATAGCACATTTTAAAGGCTTAAGCTGAGCTGAACCTAACTGGTGTGGCACGCAGCAGCCACAGCCTCCACTGGCAGTGTCCAGCCGCTGCAGAGGTGAAGAAGGGTAAAGCAACATCTAATGTACTGGGGCCAAGTGTCACATGTTGTGTGGTGTGCAGCTGTGGTGTTGTGTGGCGCTGGCCTGAAGACCTCTTGCTGTCTGCTTTCTAAGAGTTTGTAAAATCTTCTTTTATTCTCCAAACCTACTTCTTCAAACTTCTACAAATTACTAAATTTTTGTTTTAAATTTTTTAATGTATTTAGTACAGGATTTACATGGTTTCACCACACAGATCGGACTCATCATGATCCTCCTGCTTTCAGCTTCCCAAGTGCCACACTCCCAGTCTCAATCGCCATCTCAGCATGGCCTGGGGGCAGGGCCCGTGTGGCTTGCGGTGTCAGGGGTCAAACCCCAGAAGTCTGCTGAGTTATCTGGCCAGCCCTCAAGATCCTCGTTGTTTCCCTCAAGGCAGGTAGGTATAGTGGCTTCTACCAAGAAGGCGGGCTACCGTGCTGTTTTTCTTCCTCTGGACCTTCTCAAATGCCTTGTGTTTTCATTCCTTGTGGACGAGGCTAACACAGCTGAGATCTCCCACCAGGTCTCAGACTCCAGCCCTCACTGGCACCTTCCCTCGTAGCCGTCCACGAAGAGGACCTCACATGGGGAGGACCAGAGGACTGATTGTCCACCTTCATGCTTCTTGGTTCGCGTGCTTTGTGCAGAGGTAGCAGGCATGCTGTGCTGCTTCCCTTGCACTGCTGTGCTTTGTCTCTGCCATATGTTTACAGCTCCTAATTTATATTTATACACATCATCTGTGTGTATGTGTGCTTAAGTTTTGTTGGGTATACTATGGTTGACGCCAAATTCTTTTAGGGCACTTAGTACACAACCTTATCATACGTTTGTAAACACAGCGCTCATAATGCTGGGGTTGGTTTCATCTCGTCTTCTCAGTGCAACCATCATGCAGCACACACCAAGTGTGGTTACTCTGGGAGAAATGCAGCAAAGACTCCTCACAGTCAATAAACACAAAAACCACGACTCAAAACATCTGATTGGCATGAAGATGCATGCAAGGCCTTTTAAGACTGGGTTTCATGTGTGACATAGGACCCTCAGAGACTCTTTGGTCCTGAATTTTTACCCTACTCTACAAAGTGGGAGCTACCATCCATTCATAATACTAGGGAGTAGTTCCTCTACCTTTGATCCTGTACAGCCACCCACAACACTCACCCCCAGCAAACAGGAAAGACTCTTCTGAGCAGTCGCAGCTTCTTGCTACAGATTTCTCTTTCTCTTGCTCTTCTCCTCTCTCACCCCATTGCTCTGTATCTGCTTCCAAGTGGAATGATATCCAGTCTGCAGCCCAGAGGCACCCCTGGAGGCCTACATCTCTCTGTTTTCATTCTGAAGGCTTTCAGGTAGGAACTGGTCTTGTTCCCTGTCACAAAGCCAGGCTGAGGAATAAGCCAGTGTCTCATACTGAAGCAGTTCTTTCCAAAGTCCAGGTCTGGAGACAGGAAGAATGCAGCCTGTTCAGGCCATATTCTCTGATCAGCATTAACACCAAAACAGCAGTTGTTTTGATGTCCATCTCTCTGACTTCTCCCTGTCTCAACTAGGTTCAGACATAATTTGTGCACATGCGTGCACACACGTGTCCAATGAGGCTGCAAAAGAAAAACGAAGATGCAATCACTTCTCACGTGTCAAACCTCCAACATAGTAGGACTGTTCAAGAAACACTCCAAATGGAGAGAGGAAAAAAAAAAAATCACATGCTCAATGTGTTCTGTCCTCTATACCACCAAAAATTTTACTCTTTTTTTTTTGAACGATTTGGGCTACAAGATGCCTCCTGTTATAAAGTATGTATCATACCATTTCCTTGATCTTTACATAACACCTATTCTGAACCAGGCCCTGATGCGGACCCCAGAGTAACCCCTTAGAGTGTACAGATGTACACCAGTGACAAGTGATGAGACTGAGAGGAAGCAACTGCACACATTTAAAAGACCTTCAGTGAGGGGTTAAGGCACGTTGGTGTGATCTCAAAGCTACTAGGTATTTGGTATCTCAATAATCTACCTGTAAAACCAACTCTGTGCTTTGGTCCATGGCTCCAAACTCACTGTCTATGCTTTGGAATTTTATGGATGTTACTTACAAGCCATGCAGCATGTAAGGGATGCCCAATAGAAGAGCCCCAGGCCTTGCCAGCTTAGTCAACTCACCCCCATATTCACTGAATTATATAGTCATGTATTGCACTAACAGTCATATGAAGAAAGGACTAAAAATAAAACTCAGTCTTTGGTTAAAACGATATTGATTTCTAACAGTCCCGTAGAGAAACCTTTCTAAATGTAATTAATTTGAAAGATTCACCTTATTTTACATATATAAGTGTGATATCTTCAAGCATCTAAGAAATAGCACATTTAAGTCTTCTCTTTAAATCAAATTAAATATGACTCAGATCTGTCATCTTACTAAGCTTTCAAGAAACCCACTCGTCAAATCTGAGTGCTTTCCTTGGTCTCCCCAAAGAGGAGGGCTTTCTCTAATTCGTCGTGTCACTGTGGATGTCTGCACTGTCTTCCTAAGCTCCCTAAGCTCCAGCTGCTTCGGCGATATCAGTGTGGAACTCTGACACAGCAGAGTACAGAAGCTGACCTTCCATACACAGAGCAGCTAAGCTCTTGCAGTTCCTTCATCTTCCCAGAGAGAGAAGCACAGCAGAGGATGAGCCTGGGTTAGTGGTTGGCCCTGTGATCTTCCTCATCCCTGAGGCGATCTGCCCGCTTTCTGCTCACATTCCTCATCTCTTCTTTCCATTGGAGACATTAGCACAAGGTTTTCAATTAGACTTTGGCAAAAGGCAAAATAACTCCCCTCCTCAAAAAAAAAAAAAAAAAAAAAAAAAAAAAAAAAAAAAAATCTTGCTGCCTGTAGGGGCTTCTAATCACTCAATTGAAAAATGTCATGAAATGCAGAATGAATTGGAACCTGCCGCCTTCGTGACCTGGAGGGTTTAGGGGAACATACGCAACACTGCTGCATGCTAACGACCCCACCCTGTGAAGTTCAGGGTATGGTTTTGGCACCACTGTATAGAGTCACTGTGGTCTTGCTGAGTACTTCCTCCTCTTCCTGGAAAACAACAGTTCTAAATAATTGAGGAAATCACTATGCTCAGCATTTAGTCACCACAGAGACTTAGGACCTTTTTCTTTTTTGTTTCAAACAGACTAAAAGTCATCTGCTCATGGGGAAGCTGGACAGCACACTGGAGTTAGACCTGCAGTGTGAAAAGGTGTGTCCCTCTCCTGCTGACCTGGCTGCCACCAAGCAATGCATGAGACCACATGACTCCAAGATCTCTGTTGTCATTCAAGCTGCTCATGGCTGCAGAATTTAACAGCCAGTTTGAATGCTAAACTCTTCTAGATTGACATGACATGGGGCACTGGAGTCAATAGCTAGGGGACAGGCTGGACTGGAGTGGCCCCTGTATAATACAGTAAAACCAAGAAACATTGGAAAGTACCATCAAGATCCAAACCCAAACATCAACCCAACCTGAAACTGGGTGTAGAAAGTGCCACATTCATTCATAAGAGAAAGTGACCACCAAAAGCTTCATGCCTTTCTGCATGGAGTACAGCTTATAAGAGACACTGGGGATAAAAGCAGGGCTGACACCCCCTCTTCCTGTTAGGTGTGGGCCTCCAAGTGCACAGAGTCTTTTTTTCATTACCTTTGGCTGAGAAGTGTTGGTGGCGGGGCAGGTCACCTTGCTGGGTGACAACAGCTATTGGTCTCCCTTACCTTGGGTTTAATCTCTCAAATGCCTTAGCACTGTCAGATTAGTCTTGTTCTGTTTCTGTCTCCACTGGCAACTATAGGGAAGTGGCAATAGTGCGGGAAGTACATTTGTTCTGCAAAGCCACACTGGCCTCGGGTAGGTTGTGGTAAAGTCCAGGCAGAGATCACGGAAGTGACACATTCCACCCAGCTCTCATACCAACCTTCCTTCTCAAACTAGCTTTATCAGCAATGAAAGTGCGCAGGTTTGGTTCTCCAACCATTGAAGCTTTTGTCTGGATTCTGGAATGGCTCCAAACTGAGCCACAGAAGGACAAGCTACTCACTGGGAACCTTGAAAACACTGAGGACAGTGGGATACGTGGTGGAACTGCATTAATCAATACTTAAACAGAGGAAGGCAAGATCTTCAGCAGGTGGATATTGCCAAAGGCCAAACATATATCTCAGGGGCCAGGGAGATGGCTCAGTAGAATAAACGCTTGCTTAGCAAGCACAAGAGTCTGAGTTCAATGCCTGGTTCTTCCAAACAAACAGACATGTATCTCTTACTCCTTGAGGCTATAACAAAGTACCTAAAGTCCTCATGATGGCAGAATACAGCAGGAATCCCCATAGGTTCAAGAAGTGCCAAGATCATCATTAAGAAGTGGTAGCTACAATATTGTTACTTCATATGTGACACCAACAGTCATTTGCAAGGGGATTCCAAAGGAAGCTTTGCCAGAAAAAGTTATGAGGTGCTAAGTAATATAAGAAATTCACCCTCACTATCTACAAGGTTTTCCATCTGGTGCCTTATTTAGACTCCCTCATTTAGACTTAGACTACCACTGCTGAGTAAACCTTCTTTCCTTCTGCACGAAAGAGGTACTTGACCTCCTTAGCATCAACCTCCAATAAGCGATAGAGTGGAGAACTGTCCAGAATCTTAACTCCCAGTCAAGTGCTCTTTCTAGAGATCATCTCAAGAGATGTCAGGCTCACTGTGATATACTCATCCAGGCATACCTGTTAGAAGAAGTCCATCAACTGATTCATTATCACCATTTATAGAAATAGACTATCTATAGCCACAGACCTGGGAACCCGTGGACCAACTACCAATCATCCAATCGAAACGGTAGCTTATTATGTCTCTCACAGAGAAAAAGTGAGTGTGATTATACAGCTGCCTATTTAGTCCTCATGCCCCATTCTGAAAATTGCCTTTAGAGCAGAATACTTTGAGAAAAACCCCAAATTGCTGCAGCCTCAGTTGAGGTTTCCACAGGACGCAGACAGGCACTGAGACAGGTCTCTGTGGCCAGCCTTCCCACTGGTGCAGCGTGTGCCAAGCACGTCACTCTTGGCCTACTACAAAGACGGCGGCTTGTAATATGATTGCTCTGTTTCAATCTCTGGGATGCATGATTTTGGACTAAAAAGACTGTGTAAATATCAGAGAAGTTCCACTGCATAGACTCTTTGGGATTATATCAAATTATAAGCAGCCAGATAAAGCAAACAGTGTTAGTGCCTTCCCTGCAGGCTCAGAGTACCCACATTTTCACATTACATTGAACTGAGTTTGGGGTGCGAGTTTCATGAACCAAAGGCAAATGATTTTTATTGCATTCATGTACGGATTTCTTTGTTCGTTTATCCCGTACTTCCAAGAACTTGTTTGTATTTGCTTCTGGAAATATTGAAGTAGCAATGAATAATGTTAATAAGATATGTGTATAGTTTCTGTCATGAAAGTCTGGCTCATAGTAGGTTTAAAAACAACTATAGAGTTCCAGGACGTCTGAGTGTTCTAAGGTGCCAGACTAAGAGAGACTATAAATGCATGTTATTTTACTGCAACCATAGGACTATTTTCCAAGCAATAAAACCAACAGTCTCTAAAATATTTAATTCTGTTTTTGGTGGTAGTAGGTGGTGGTGTGAAAGTGGCTAAAAGGAAAGATTATTTGGTCTGGGTTTTGAACAGAAAGTAAGAGACTGACAAGTTTATAAGAGGAGAAAAGAAATCCAGCTAGACAGATGCTGCGTGCTTTGTCATGGAGGTGGACCAGACCATGGCATGTTGTAACACAGAATTGGTGTGTGCATTGCAGTACGTGAGGAGCACAAGAACTGATGCTAGAGAGGTGAGCAGGTGTCCCTGCTGGGATGGAAGCCCAGACTTACCCTGCACACAGCGGGCCAGCAAGCCATCCTGCCTAACACTGTGTTAGAGATGTAGCTTCAGAGCAGATACAGGTGACTCTGCAGAACCTGTGAGCTTCCCTGCAAGCTGTGCTCAACTCTCCCTTGGGGCTGATGGGTGGGCATCTCTCTCTGTGCAGCAAGACCACCTGCCCAGTGTCCTGGCACATGCCTGACTTCCATGGAGATCTCCCTCAGCTTCAGAGCATGAACAAAGCTGCGTTAGAAATCTGGACAGCAAGTTCCTCTATGTTTCTATTCACACTTTTGTTTCTTTTTTTTCCATTTGGTTCTATCTTAAAAACTATGATCACAGAATTACTTTGCTCTGTTGCTGCATGAGAAACTGTAACCTTTGGCATCTATTTCCCTGTTTGGCCGATAACGCTACTCATACTTCTAGGCCCAGCTCAAATGCCACTGGAATTTTATCTAGTAACCCTTTAAGGGGTACACTCTGACATCACTGTCTCCATCCCCTGCAGCAGAAGGCAGCAACACCGTATGGATCAAGGTAGCCTGATCCATACGGTGTGGATCCCCTCTGTGTCCATCCCCTCCAGGTGCCACATGGAAGAATCTCATCACCAGCGTCCAGGATATCTCCCCATAAATTGCTCAGTGACTGAAACCTGGATTAAAAATAGAAAAACATGAGTGTTGAGAAGCAGAAAGAACAGAGTTAACTGCATGGAATGGCAATTGCTTATTCAGTACTGAGTCTGAGCATGATACTGCGCAAGGGATTATTTCCATATTTTTAAGCTTGTAATGGAATAGACAGGAATACAAAGGCTCCAGTCACAGACACAGTGAGCAGGAAGAGGAGGACAGAGGGGGAGCACAGGATGCTCCCGAGAGAGGAGCCCTCAGGTCTTGCCACCTCTGCTCATGTGCACACCCTGACTCAGTGCCTACCCAGAATGGGTCTCAGCTGTCACCAAGCACTTCCTGTCCTGTGCATCTATTCTCATTCTCTTTCCCTGCCAGGATCTGCAAAGGAGAATAGTGTCACCTCCTCAGAATGCCTCATTCTGTCGAAGATCATCAAGTACTCCCCCTCCTGCCGTGTGAGAAGCTGGGAACAGTCCTCACCTACTGAAAAGCAAGATCAGAGGCAAGAGGAAGCACTGAAGTAGTTAGAAGAGAGAGTGGCATAATTCAATGAGTGCTTTAGGATCTGTGGCAGAGAACCTGGGTTTTCCTGAGCTTCATACTGGCAGAACATTAAGAAGAGCTTGAAATGATAAGGAAAGGACTGAATTACTGCAGGACAATCAGACTGTTTCCAGGGAGGGTATTGTATGTATTCCAGAAAGAATTTTAAAACCAACCTGATGGCTTGACTTGGAAATGGAGCATTTCACTTCTTCTGATCTGCCTTGAACTTTCTTGTCTTCACACCCTGTGGCCACAGTGTTGGCTTCTCCACCTTCAATTGTGTGCTGACCCAACAAGTGGCCGCTTAATCCCCAGGAGCTAGGGGTCTGGTCATCCATTTCTCTGCGGCCATTCCTACCTGTCCCCTTCTTCTGGCCTTGTCTCTTTCTTCAGTCAGGAATTCATTCAACAAGCAACTGTTTAGCACTCACTGGTACTGAGGGTCTGCCAAAGGCTGGAGAAAAAGACATCATGGAAATGCTGTCCAGAGTCTGCCCTCTCAGAGTGCAGGAAGAAGGGGAACTTAAGCAGATGCAGCAGGGGACATGACCGGAAGTGTGAGGTGATATGAGAGCACACACCGCTGTGTTAGCATGCCAGGAACCGAGGGCCGCAGGCTCCGTGAAACTCATGCACCAGCAGCAGATGCCTTGAGTGAGGTGTGGGTTTCGTAATCATTCGACTCAATGAAGGGGGAAGCTGCAGTTTATTTTAAGTAAATTTAATTCAATTCAGAGGAAATTTTATTGTTTCTGTACAGAAAGTTCATTCAAGATAAAAATAGCCAGCTCAATAGTTTTTCTTCCCCTTTTCCCCCTTCCTCTCCTGGTGTAATCAAAATGAATGTATTCCTGTCTATTCCATTATGAGCTTAAAAATATGGAAATAATCCCCTATGCAGTGTCATGATCAGACTCTGGGGACTTGCCTAGCACTGGTGAGGAATGGAGTGTGGGTCACATTTACACCCCGCCTCCCCTGCTGTACCTACAGCCCTGTGGCAACCATGAGACTAGGCCCATGCGCGCCACGATGCTAGCTACACGTTTACCATGGTACCAGACCCACACTTACCATGGTGCCAGGTCCCACACATACCATGATGCCAGGCACATGCTTACCATGATGCTAGACCCACACTTACCAAGTCTGAGTCCCTCCTGACTCTTCAGTCTGCCTCTTAGAGAGCCAAACTGAAAGTATTTCTACCTCCAGAGGACAGTAACAACCATACAATCCCTCTTCTTAATGAAGACTCCACTGACTTTTTATATGGCAAAACTACTCCTTGCCTTTACATGTCCCCTCCATTCAGGAGCTGGTGTTCTTTATGACTGACTAAGCAATGGGCTCATCAAAATGTTCTGACAATCAAATAACCGCGTTTGTCCAAAGATAAGCTCTATGAAATTCTCTGAGTAGATATGTATGAAACTCCCCCCTCTTTTGAGCTATTACATAAGAAAAAGTTAAGTATAAAATGCATTCTTCCCCAGAACCATGCATTTCTCTGAGCATAAAGCTTACTTTTCTACAACAGGACTTTAGCTTCAGTTGCTTGTTTGATTGTCCAGGTCCCAAGGTGATAAGATAGGAATTATTGGGACAAATTTGCCTACAGATCTTTAACAAGGGTGATAAAGCCCTCCATTGCGTATAGACTATTTTGCATTTTTCCAGTGGTATATGTTCTACCTGTTGTGCAAATTTCATGACAGATTCCAGGTATAGATAGTGAGGAATTGACGATTTTATGCTTTCTGAGTTACACAGGCTTCCTTCCTTTCTTAGTACAGAAAATGGGAAGTTAGCTCTCTTATGACCAAGAGAGTATGTTTTAGCTACAAAATTAATCAAGAACTCAAAACATCCCTTTTAGTTCATTCCACAATTAACTTCAAAATAGCAAGGCACATGCCACTTTTCATGGATGCTCACTCAGGCTTCTGAATACATTCACTGACTGCATTTCAAGAGAAGAACCACCCTTCCAACTCCACCAGCTCAGTATGTATTGATGGAGGTATGCTGGTCCTGGGTAAATCAAGGTGGAGAGCTGCTTGTGAGGCCAGCTCTGTGGGTGAAAAGTTTCATCAGGTAGCCAAAATCAAAGCCAAGGGATGCTGCCCAAGGCCTCCTCAGGCCAGTTGCCCAGCTTGTCAGGACTTTAGAGAAACCAACAGCACTTTGGAGCATAGAGACAGAAAAGAGCAGCAGAACAGGAAATTAGTTTATAATCACGTACATGGTACTGACTGCTGATAAGAGTGATACCAGAGTAAAGGCACCTTGCTGACCCCTATAGGTCACTAGCACAAAGCTAGAACTCCTGAACATGCTCTGCCTGGGTGCTCACCCTCTAGAATCAGGATGACAAAAGGCCATTCCTAATGTCTTATTTACTTATTTTTCTGTATTTTATGGAAGGATCTACAGGGTGTTCAGGGTGCCACTACTAGATCAGACTCATAGTGATTCTCCTGTTAAAGCCTCCCAAGTGCTGGGATTACAGGCAGGTGCTATCAGGCCCAGTTTCAATCATTGTCTCAGTTCACCCCAGGGGTGGGGACAGAACAGCAGGCCTAAAGATTGAATCCCTAGCCCCTGTACCTGATTGCAGGTGCTTTAATCTGCTGAGCTATTTGGCTGACCCCAAGATCTTATTTAGGAGCCAGACCCAGTCCCCACTGAAGAAATCATCCTACATAGAGTAAGCATAAAGTCAGCTGCATTCTGAAAGTTCAGTGGTCTCCATCACTCCCCATCACCCTTTTCCAGGCCTTTGCTAAACTATACAATTTTTAGAAAAAGAACTCCAGATGAACATAGGCCCCTTGCTATTTGTGGAAGTTTCAGTCACTTTAAAGAATCAGGAACAAATTATTTCCTTGCGAAGTCCCACAAAGCTCTCAAGCCCTGCTCACTTTTCAGGATTGGAAATTGTAAGGTATGTAAGCAGTAGAGCTGGGCTTTGATGAACACTTTCTAGACAGTAGAAGTTTATCATGCACCCGCCCAAAGAGAACACTGAGACTCTGGATGAAGAACAGAACTAGCCACGGTTTACCAAGCCGTCGGTCCCAAGACATTTGGTTGTGCCCCAAACCCATAAAGAACTGGAATTACAGTAAACTCATTTTATATATGATTCTTCCCAGTGTTAAGAGTTTAGAATTGAAGTCTAGATCCCAAAATGAAATATCTACTGCACACGATATCCAAAATAAAGTCTTGCCAATATGCACAGGGAGAGCGGAAGGGCTAGAGCTTCTTTCCCCAAAATTTTAACATCAGCATATTAGAAGTTCACAGCTTTTGAAAGATGAAGCTAGCATCTTTGGTAGAGTGCTTAAGTCTTTGAAAGGAAATCGGAGATAATGGGAAATACTGCAATTGTTTTGTAGAAGTCCCTCAATTGGCTCTTCTGAAGTTCAGCACTTTCAATTAAAATGTCAAGGCAGAGTTCCAGGGCATTCCCACTGACCCAGTGTTGCCTGTGTCCCGACCAGGACCTACTACTGCAGAGACTAAGAGTCATTGGTCTTCTTCCAAACTGTCTGATAATTATGAGAATATACATTTTTAGACTGCTGTGGTCTGGGATTTCCACTAACAGTTTTTGAAATCTGTCAAAGCTCTGCCAAGCCTCTGGCAGAGACAAAGAGGAGAGGCTGACTATATACTGGTTGAGTGACTGTGACAGACTGAGCACTCAGTTAAGTGGTCTGTGGACGAGTGACGCTGTATTCTGACAGTATCCCTGTCAAAAGGGACTCTCTAGCATCATCTTTTAGGATGATAATGATGATAAGTTTGGAGAGAAGAATTTAATTACTCAAGGTCACCTGAGTAGTTTTTGGAATCTAATTCCAGAAATGCCTGACTCCGAGTCTTGCTATAATTCTACTGCACCAATTGTAATGAGCTAAACTTAATGCCTTTTAAATATGTCCTATAGTCTAGATTTTAATTCCTCAAGAAAATAGATGGACACCACAGAGGTCCAGGGATTCCAAATTAACAGTGTCAACTCACATTTGTTCTTCAGAATTAAACACATATCTCTTTTCCTTTAGAACAGTTTTGTTTGGCATATAATTTATGAATGTTGCTATCTATGCATTGTTGTTGATCGACTGAGTACAGAAATTGAGTACAAGCAAATGTTCATAGGTATGGAGAGAAATGTTTGTAACATATTAAATAACAAACTACTTGGGTTTGTAGTACATTTTTTCATTTTACTTTTTCAGGAATTCATTTTTATTGTGCTTTACAAAAATATCAGTATATGGCAGATTTGAAATCAAACAACTTGTTCTTTAAGTTTGAGAAACATTGTTTCCAAACAGGAGTGATGTTTGAAAGTAGGGACCATCCTATTGTCTCCATTAAGAAAATTCTTTCAAATAGCTCTCAATAACTGAGAAATAAATATTCTGGGTAAAACTGGGGTCCCTGGGAATCATTGGTTTTCCACAGGTTTGAAGCAGCTGACTATACTGTAGAGGCCCAAGAAGTCCATGTTATCCATGGCTCAGACCCAGATCCTGGTTCTAGGTTGCTTCCAAACACAGGACTAACAAATCATCTTTTGTTGCTTTGGAAAGTTCTAGATCATTCATAATGAAAGTGACAGAATCAGAAGCATACCCTGAAAACAGCAGAGACCAGCAGGTGGTGGCATCAGAGTCGGCTTTGTGCAGGCACTGAGGTTCTCTGAGACACATTAATGTTCTCACAGTGTGAGCCGCCATCGCCTCTCCTGCAGTACCATGCACTGCCTTGGATCTGCTTCAAGATCTAGCACGTACTCTTTATACTTAATGATGGACACGTGGAATATCAATGTCGATGATTTTTAAAAATATTTTATTTATTTATTTGGTACAGGGTCTTTCTACAAGCTCAGACTCAGAGTGATTCTCCTGTCTCAGCCTCCCCAGCACTGGGATTACAGATGTGCATCTCTACTCTCTGTTCCATGGCCTGCACAGCATGCCATACCATGGACTGAACCCTGGTCCTTGCACTCACCAGGCAGGTGTTTAGACCCCTGAGCTCTCTACCAAATTGCAATGTCAACAATTAAAAGGACAAAGGCAAATGATTCCCAGGGCCAGGCTGAGGGAACAGGACACTGTGAAAACTGGTTCGAATTCTTACTCTTTAAAAAGAAGAGTAGCTCTGATGAGTCAGAGACCACCAGAGAAAGATCTTTATGGAACTGGCAGTTCAATCTTTTCCATTTATAGACAAGAAGATGGAGAACCAGATTAGAAATGAACACAACAACTTAGGGGACACTTAGGATTAAAATGAAAGCAACTCTCCCTCCTTTTGGGTGGTCATGATTCACTTCCTTATTCCTTATCCTCCAGGCCTGGTACCCCACTCCAAGTTCCTGGCAGTGATCTTTCTACTTTCTGTCTCTATGAGTTTATCTACCCTAGAATACTTCATATAAAGAAGATCATGCTGTACATTTTTTTTTTTCTTTTTGTGGCTGGCTCATTTTCCTCACCAAAATGTTTCTAAGTTTTATTCACATTACATGTGTCAGGATTCAATTTTTCCCTCTTTTGAGTATCTTATTTTCTTCATCCATTCACCAATCAGTGGACATTTAGATTACTTCTACTTTCGGACTATTGTGAATCATGCTACAGTAGTGACACAGATTCACAAATATTGATCTCTCCCTGTCGCTGCATGTCAATTGTTTCATGTCCTTATCTGTTTTTAAGTTTTGTGCAGCCACTCCACTGTTTTCTGAATTAACTTGACTGTTTTACATTCCCATCAAGGGAGTATAATTCCCCTGAGTCCTTATTTCTTTGCATCTCTACCCACACTTACTATTTGCAGGTGTTGGGATAGTGGACATGCTACCAGGTGTGAGGCCCCCAGCCTTTTGTACTGTCAATGACAAGTTCCCTGAGTGCTGTACCTGGCCCAGTCATGGCTCCCATTAGATGCTCAGCATGGGATTAGGCAACGAATAAGGAACCCAACCAAGGGCACCCTGGCTCTGGCCACGGGCGAGTCATCTCTCTGACCACCATCTTGGCAACCCCACTTATCAAGTAGAGGGATACACTGTGTCACATCTGACAACTGTACATGACCTCAAAAGGTCATCTCTTCTTTGGCATCAAGGAAAAAAATAGGATGAAGCCCAAAGGCAGTCTTCTGCCCATATTGTCTTGCCATGCCATAGACTTTCTCACTGGGAGACCCTGCAGGGGGCAGGAAAACCTTTATAAAGCATTGCTTTCTGCCACAAAAATTTCACAGAAAATGCCCACGTGTGCAAAAGTGACTAAAATTCTCCTTTGGTGACATAACACACTGGGTCTTGGGGGGAATTTCATCTTAGGAAAAACTGTATATGGTAAAGTTCATTAAATTTATGTTTAACTTTAAACATGTACCTTCACAGATTTTCACATTCGATGCACAGATACAGCTGCTACCCAACCAAAATACAGAATGACTTCCAGCAATCCAAAAGATACTACTAATTTCTATTTGTTTATGGCAAGGAAGAGTTAATGCTTAAATATTTTTGAGCAATTTTACATGCTTTTGAAGATAACAATATACACCATAATAATCATTGTTGAATTCTTGTCTCAGTTTTTGAAATTCTGTATTGTTTCTCTTAAAAAAAATTTAGTCTCTTTAAAATTAAAAAAAATATCCTCATGTTCCTTGTGCTGGTCAGCTTTCTATGCTGGGATAAAATATCTGACACAAGTGACTTAAAGGTAGAGTGG
Organism: Ctenomys sociabilis; assembly: GCA_004027165.1. Taxonomy (NCBI): domain Eukaryota; kingdom Metazoa; phylum Chordata; class Mammalia; order Rodentia; family Ctenomyidae; genus Ctenomys; species Ctenomys sociabilis. Next base: position 42,715 of record PVKA01012717.1, read on the forward strand.
TTTATTTTGTGTCAGGTTATAGTCACTGGTCAGAAGAACTATTATGGTAGAGGGAAGCTGCTCAACTTATGATACCTCAGAAGCAGAGGACAAAAGAAGAGTCTGAAAGGAAAGGCTCAGGGGCAAGGTGTAGTTCCCAAGGCCACACCCAGTGACTCACCCAGACACACCCAGCAGTGTGCTTCACTAATCTTCTAGGTGTCTGTAACCAACGGAGTTGACAAATAAGATTAACAGTCACCCACTTTCGTACTCAGAATACAGCCTTCCCTGTGCACAAGGAACAAACACTCGGATTTCTACCATGATTAGCTTAATCTGTTCTAAACTTCATCGAAGTGAGATTATCCAGTCTTTCTTTTTGCATTGTTTTCCTGCTTAATAATTCGCAAGAGATCTGTCCATTTTATTGCATGTGGGTCATCATTTCTGATTATGTCTTTAATCGGTTTGCGTTCTTATAACCAAACAGAGTGGCTTATAAGAGAACATTCTCACAGTCCTGGAATTCAAGGTCAAGGTACTATTAGACTTGGAATCAAGATGAGCATCTGCTTTCTGGATCATAGAAGGCACTTTTTCACTGTGTTCTCAAATGATGGAAGAGGTAATAGAGCTCTCTGGGGTGGCTAAGTGTTCTAATCCCAAATGCCCAACCTTCAACATCACCATATTGGCAATTAGATGTCAACATAAGAACGTGGGGCTGAGGAGACAAATATCTAGACCTTATTTGGTGGTATTTCATTCATGACTGTACCTTAATTTATTGATTAATTTCTATCGATGAACATTTGGTTTATTCAAATTTAAAGCAACTATTTGTGAAACTATGCATTGCTGCCACCTATATTTTTGTGGATATGAATTACATTCCCTTAAGTACAGATCTCAAGTGAGAGTGCTGAGTCAAAGGGTAAGCAGATGCTTGAAGAAGTTATTATCCAACAGTTTTCCAAAGCAATTGTACAAATGTTAATTCCTTGTTGATATTTTAAAGATCATATGCTTGAACATCTACACAAATAGAGATAATGGTATTTTTGTAGACATAGCTATAGATTCTCACTTTCCTCAACAGATAAGCTGAAACTTACATTAAAAACTTGTAGCTAAAATGTTGGTCACAACATTTTATATACGTTGTTGTAAATTTTAGAAATGCCCAAGGCATTACAATTATTAAATAAATTATTAGCCTTCTAGAAAATTGATATTCTCCATATCCAAAAGATTTTTAGGTATGATAAGAATGCTTTTTATTTGAAATTAAGGGACAATAATTTCTCAGGATGAAACATGTTGTGCCCAGTGAGATCTCAACTCTATTGACTTACCCAGAAAGCAGGCTCTGGAAAAGTGGGTCTGAATATTAAGTCTGTATCTCCTGGTGCTGAGATACAGGTGACAGGAACTTCATTCTTATGAATTCCAGAATTAGAATATACTGCTCTCCTAATCAGATAAAAGTAAAAGCATATGCAAACAGGTGAAGCCCTACTTTGATAACTCACTGCATGTTAAATAACACTAAAACGACCACATTTCCCTGCCCTCCTCCTTACTCCTAGTTCTGCTGTCAGCCTGAGTTGTATTGAGCGACTGGGAGGAAGCATGCCAAGGCATTTAATGAGGTTCTTTGTAATTTTCTGTACTTCTCAAATGATCTCTAGCAATCTAGTATTTCTTTCATGGTTTGAAAATGAAAAATATGCTTTTAAGAAGTTTTTTGTTGAAAAGTAGGATTTAGAGAATGATCCTCCAGCCTCCCATCAGAACTGAGAGGGCTTTGTCTTCTGTATGGGATCTGGCCAGAGTGTGGCTATTTTTATCTGAGCCATCACCACAACTGGCGAAGCTCGGCCACATGGTGCGCGCGATCTGTATCTTATGGGCTATTTTTCAGATGTTTAGATGATTGGGCAAACCCCAGTGGTGCATGACTGGACGACGTTTGCCCTTCATTTCTAAGGTAAATTTAATGCACATGTATCAACCGTCCCTTTTTCAGGCATTTTGCTTTGAAGTGGGCTTGCTGCTGAGCTGAATGTCAGGGTTCCCCGCCGCTGCCGTGGTCTCCCTAAATCATTGGCTGTGGCTGGCTGGTTGGTGGTTGAAACACAAACAGTACATGGAGGGTGCTACTGGATGTACTCATTCAGCAAATTCCAATAAGGAAGGCATTTTATCCCAGGTACAAGGCACACAGCAAGGTCTCCTGCGGATGAAGAGCCCACAGTCCACTGGGAAGGACAGATAAGTGAATGAATAAGTGAACATATACAACAGGCTCAACGAGAAAGTGAGATAGCTGTCATGAGGCCGCTCAGAAAAATCTCCTGTGGTCACTTCCAAGACAGCAAAAGTGCAGAATCCTGGTCCTGTGTCTCCTACTCCGTAGGCCCCTTTATGCCACACCATGTGGTACGGTGTCCTGCCCTGGAAAACCTCACTCTTTTCATCGTCTTGTGACTACTTCGATGCTGTAGTAGAGCCTTAGGAGACTTTGTCCCCAACAGTCTCTCACTGCTATATGCATGGTCTCCAAAATAAACTGGGCTCTGGGTCATGGCACTTCCAGAATTTTTACCCAGGAGTCATCTGGAAACAGCAGTGTGCATACAGTGAACAGGAGGATGAAACTCGGCTCCATAGCAAGCTTGTTTTAATGATGGCAAGCTTATTTGGCCTGGCTTTGCTGGGCAGACCATGAAAAATTAGGGAAAAAAAACCCAGCTCAATATACCTCCCCCAAGGCCACTCTTTGTGACATCGCTTAGAAATCCAACAGATTTCACATTCATTTATTTTAAACTTCTAATATAATTAAAAATAAAGCAATGACTTTGAAAGAGATCATGAAAATTATACTGTATGTTGAATCTTTGCATGTAACAATGTTTTAAAAACAGAACATTACATTATCTTGTTAGTCACAGAATAATTTCAGTACTTTTAAAAAATTGAGCTACAGTGAGTGTACCTTGGACAGTATGTTCCAGTAATGGGATATAAGCTTAAAATGTATTCCAATTATTTCTCCCTGTGCTGTAGGTAACTTCATGTGGAGCACATTCTCTTACCCTCAGCCTAGCCACATGAGATCCAGGCCAACCCATCCCCGTGTCCCACCACCCACCTCACCATGCTGCCTATGAGTTCTTCCTGGGACATAGTGGCTGCCCATCAGGTGGCTAAATAAATGCATTAATGAAGAAGTGGATGAATGAAGTGTTAATTTTTCTGCTATCAGCCTGTACCACCTTGATGTGGCTTTTGAATGTTTTTCCTCTCCCTGTCCCACCTCTTTCACTCACCCAGATCTCATCCTGCACTGGTAGACCCAAGGGCAGATTCAAATATTAAGGCTTTAGGCCAGGGAGATAACCCCGTGGGCTAAGTGCCTGCTTTGGCAAAGGCAGGGACCAGGGTTCAATCCCTGTTCTTGGGACATCCTGAGCCAGCGATTGAGTCTGGGAGTGGCATTGCACAACTGTAATCCCAGCACTGGGGAGGCTGAAAACAGGAGGATCACTACAAGTCTGAGCTGTGTAGTGAGACTCTGTATGAGATACATATTTTTTTTTTTTAAAAAGTGATATCAAATATTAAGGCTTCAAGGGTAGAAAGGGTAAAGAGCCTAGTTGCTACATCTTTAATTTTCTTTGAGCACTTTGGTTTATTGCTTGCAGTGCCTACTCCCTTCCAAGGTCCAGTGAGTTCTTTGACTAGTAGGATCAGCTTTGTTCCATTGGTCCCTGTGGGCATCTTCATCAAAAATCCTGAGCCTGGGCATCTGCACACTTCTGTCTTCTGACCCAGTCCTGTAGGATGCAGTGATTGTCTTTCCAGTTCTACTCTGCCAACTTAACTCCCTCTCCATTTAACTGCTCAGACACCCTGGGTTCCGCACTAATGCACACACTCTAGGAAACTTCTCTCATGTAGAAAGGCATTTTCTGATGTCCTCTTCCTGATATCTGCATCTGCCTGGCCATTTATTCCAAGCGTAGGTGGAGAGATCAGAGGAGTTGCCTGCTTTTGAGAACAAATGGGGAAATGGAAAACTCCAAAACAAAAAAGTGCAGTGTATTTATATGAGATATGGAAACAAGGAAGGCTGGCTCTGATGCTGTCTTTGTGGGAATTTATGTGAGATTCACATGCCTTACCCTGTGGCAGAAGAAGAGGTCCAGGGCTGAGCTGAGAAGGAGTCCAGAGCTGTGTTGGGCTGAGGATCGAGGCATCGCAGTTTGGCCAGGCTGGTCCTCATCTCTGTGGCTGCTGCACAGCAGTGGAACACGTTGACCTCCCAATATCACCCAAGCCTTCCAGCCCTGCACCTTAGCTCACACAGTCACCCCACATTTCCACTTTCCATTTTAGTTCGAACTTGAGTGTGACAAGCCATGACCCAGGTCTGAAGGAGGCATTAGGATGAATAGGAAACTTCAAGGTATAAGCTCTTTGGTCCTATGTTAATTTTCTAGGGTTGCCAGAACAAAATAACACAAATTCAATGGGTAAAAATAAAAAAAAAAAACCACACCTTATTCTCTCTCTCTCTCTCTCTCTCTCTCTCTCTCTCTCTCTCTCTCTCTCTCTCTCTGTCTCTCTCTGATACTGGAGATTGAACTTAGTACCCTGCACTTGCCAGACAAGCACTCATTCTACTGAGCTATCTCCCCACCCCTAAATACTTTATTCTCTTACAGTTCTGAAAGCCAGATTTCTAAAACCAAAGTGTAAGCAGGGCCACACTTCCCTTCTAAAAGCTGGACCTCTCCTTGCCTCTTCAGATCATCTGGTAGTGGTGGCAGCCTCAGTGCTCCTAGGCTGGTAGTGGCACTGCTCTTGTCTCTGCCTCTCTTGTCTCTGGAATCATTCCTTTGCATGTCTGTGTGTCTCTGTGTCCTTACACAGCATAGGATCAGTTTCATTAAGAATCTACTCTGAATTATTAACTTAATTCCATCTGCAAGTACCTTACTTCCAAACCAGGTCAAATCCACAGGTACAAAGGGATTTATATTCTTTAGTATATTATTCCTGAAGAACTAATTCAACTCACAACACATTCTATTCACTTTCAAGACTCAGAATCATAGGCCTGGGCTGTGATCCTTGGTCCAGCCAGCATGTAGAGCCTTTCCTTTCTGTGCTCCCTCAGGAGTCAGTCTCTAAGATCCTCCTTTTGCTCCTTGCTGTCTTCCACCACAATGAACAGGTGCTCTCTTCCATATGCCAGTCTGCCTTGGAGCCAGTTGAGTACGGACTGAAATCGCCACTAACTGTGAGCTAGTGGCCTATGTCTTATGCTTCAGAGATATAATACTTGGGAAAAAGTGACCAAGAAAAATGTGTGGTGTGCAGAGAAGAAAACATTCGTGGTTTCTACTCCATGCACTGAACAACTTGTCTTAGACAATGGCTTCTCTGTATTTATCCTTTGGTCTTCATTATGACCCAGCCCTAAGTAGCCTCATGCAGAATATAAGATTCAATAGAGATGCCAGCCCAAACTCATGATGGCTCACCAGGAAAACCCTGGTTCATGGTTTTCTTGGGACCACTCAGTAGTGTGTGTGTGTCTGTCTGCCATGCAAAGGCAATTCTTTGACTAGTTTCTTAGGATATTGCTGAATCCACAAAGTGGATCATGTCCATGTGGCTTGGTTGAGTCAAGCTGATTTCTTGGTTTAAGCCCTGTTGTTAGTTAGTTCATCAAGGAGCAATTCTTATGATTGCTCCTAGATTATATGCATCTCAAAAATCTTATATCATCTAAGGTTCATTAGAGGATCTGACTTAAATATATATAAAAGAGGTGGGCTTGCAATAGCTGCCTATAGAGTCAGGGGAAGAAGAATGCTAAGTGACTGTCTATATGCTTGAGATCCAAAGTATTATGCTTTGGATCTTGTTGTCCCCCCAAAAGTTCATGCAGTCATTGGAGTTTGCGGTTAAATCATGATCCAATGCTGGGATTATGGGTGTGAGTTCAACAGCTGCCCTGGGGTGGGTAATTTGCACTACAATATAAGGAAGGCAAAGATGCTTGTTAGCTGCAGGCAGCCTTCCCAGGGCTCTTGCTCTTTGCTGTCTTCCACCACCATTAACAGTTACCCTCTGCCATGTGCCACTCTGCCTTGGAGCCAGTTGAATATGGACTGAAACCTTTACTAACTGTGAGCTAAGTAAACTTTGATTTCCTTAATTTTGGTTGTTATGTATTTTGTCCCAGAAAAGAGAGAAGAATAATTAAGACCCAAAGGATCCAGGCAAAAGTTGAAGGCCCACTGCAGAGTCCCATGCAAGACCCTAGTAGGAAGCTAAAGGATCTGCACTGCCAGGCTGAAGAGTCTGTGGTGGAAGCCTAGAGGCAGATGCCCAAAGGTGCTGACAAAGACTGGAACAGCTTCTTCTCTGAAAGGGCAAGACTTCTTTCTTTCTCTTTTTATTCCATGCAGGTTTCAAGGCTTGTGGTTGGTGCTAGCCACATTCTGGTCTTCATTATTTTGGGGGCCGGTACTCAGGATTTAACTCAGAATGTTGTGCTTGCCAGGCAGGCATTTATGCTGCTGAGCTATCTCCCTGGCCCTCATATGCTGGTCTTCAGTATAGCAATCACCACAAATACCCAGCACTGGGCTAAACCAGTGTTTAGGTGCTTATTGTTCAAGCTGACATCACAGTTAACTATCACAAGGCCTAGCCACCATGCCTGGCCTTCAATAAGTGCTCAATAAATGCTAGCCATTAACCTTGCTACTAACAGTGAGATGATACCTCCCAGGGGCCTGAACCCTGTTCTGAGTAGATCAATTCCATCATTCTTCAGGCTGTGTCTTAGTCACTTTTTTCATTGCTAAACAAAATACCCAATACCCCAAGTTAAAGGAGAAAAGGTTTATTGTAGCTCACACTTTGTAGACGTTTCAGGTCACAGTTGGCTGGCTCCAAGACAGGGTGGCATGGCAGAGGAGACAAGTCAGCAAGCAGCAAAGTAGTAAGGCAGCCAGTCCACAGCAGCTTTTATGTCCCTTAGGTTCTATCCAGGCTCTATGCCCTTATGGCAGGTAGCACTCACACTCAGGGTGGGCCTTCCCATTATCCATGCCTAAAATTATGCCAAACTAATAAATGGACTAAGTTAGGATCACACATCCTCAACTCCAACATCACACACTTACTTCCAGGATTGCATACTCTAGGTCCAGCCAACTTCTGAAAAGGCCCACTTGAAACCAACTTTGTGGGGACATTTAGACGCAAGCAAAACAGGCTGCCTGTCTACTGTTTCTCTGTGCAGAGTATCCGGGTCCTTGTTCTCCTGGGATCATTCCTCCCCATCCTCTAAACTCCCTCTACCTTTCTGCCTGGACACTCTCTAACTATGACTGCCCCAGATTGAAGAGTTAAGCTATCTTTCTCAGTTGGCAGCCCAGTTCAAGAGTTGGGTTAACTCACCCATACAGCAACCCCCATTTGGCGCAAAGAATAAATTATGCTTCCTGCCTCTTCATCTACATATGAGGTGCTATGGCCAAGAATGTGTTGGATGTTTCCATGGACCTGGGAGGCAGCCAAGAATCTTGAGTCTGGAGCATGTGCACTGGGGTCGGGCTCTGGCAGCTGCAAGAAGTTGAGGGCTGGAGAATCTATTACTCTGAGCTGATTGGCAGAGCCTGAATGAGGGCCCCAAGCCATGCCCATTCTTGAAAGCTGGCTTAGAGTAAGTGAACTTATTCTAAATCCACAACCTTCTCAAAAAGCTAAGTAGATATGGCTCTAGTGAATTCTCTGCACAAGGAGGAAGTTTCTAGGGTTCCTGCAGTATCGATAACCAGTTAATCCTTAAGTTTAGGTCTTCTGTCACCCCTTCAGTTTTGTTTATCCATCTAATACTTTTGAATTATTTCTGAATCATAGCCAGACCCTGGAAATCCAAATTCAAGTGCTACTATTTATTAAATACTTATTTTGTGCTAGCAAGAGAGCTTATATCGCCCTTCAATTTTAATAAGATACAAAAATTGAGGCTTATTCAGGTTAAGTAATTTGTCAATGTACTTCCAGCTCTTCAGCTAGAGATGTCTTATTGTTACCCCTTGCCCCCATGTCATTGTTCCCATGAATGAAAAGCCATGCTTGCAGAAGGATCAAGAATACCCTTACGAGTTATCCCATAATATTCCCCATGAGGAAGGTGGTAAGAGCATGAAAACTGAAAACCTTTCTGCTGTGCCACAGATAAAGAGCTAGCAAAATTCCTAGAAAGCACTGCTTCAACACTTCACTGTGCAGGTGGGACAACAGTTTCTGAGTCACGTCTGAGCAAAATACCAGACAGATACAACTAAAGGAGGACAGATTTATTTCGGTTCTTGATTTTAGAAGCTTTGGTCCAAAGCAAGCCCTTGCTTTGGACTGGTGATGAGTCAGAATATCATGCTACACGAGGTAGGTAGAAAATAGAGCAGAAAACAAAAGAGTAAGAGAAGGAAGTGGCCAAGGATAGGATATGTCTTTCTGGATTACACCTCTGGTACCTATTTCCTCCACTAAGGTCCACCTACTGACATCAATGAGCCCACCCACTGGTGAGGCCAGCACCTTCATGGTCCAATCATCTCTGTAGGCACCCATCTGAACACTGCTGCACTGAGGATCAAGCTTTAACCCACGAGTCTTTGGGGAATGCTTCGGATATAAACAGCAGTGTCACTAAAAGCGAAAAAGGGCTCATAGTGAGTACAAAGAAGGCATAGGATCAGAACTCAGTCAACTCCTACTCAGACTATTCAGCCCTTCCCACTAATCCTTTCTATTTCCTGGGATTTTAGAAGAGTTGAGATAGGATTAGGATTATCTGATTTAGCAAAAAAGCAAAGCAGGGTACTGAGCTCAATTTGAATTTTACTTAAACAAATAAAATTTTGTTTATGCATCTCTTAAGTAACCTTTTGGACATATTAACACCAAACATATTTGTTGTACATATTGAATTCAAAATTATATAATGCTTTAAAAATCTTTTGTGAAATAAGGTCTCGTTAGTTATGCAGTTCAGGTTGTCCTTGAGCTCGCTTTGTAGCACAGGCTGGTCGGAACTTGTAATGACCCTCCTGCCTCAGCCTCCAGAGCGCTAGGATTATGGGTGTGTGTCACCACACCCTGAAATTTTTTGTTTTATTCCACACCTCTTCTTGGATAGACCTCCTGAGAAGTCAGGACCTTGGGAAGGGGTTTAAACTAAGCAGTCCTGGGTTGAGCACAGACAACATTACCCTTTTTCTAACTTCTCACTGATTATATGTGATAGGTTCTGGCCCTAGTACAAATTGCTGAGCTATTATGGTGGTCATCTAATGAGGCCCCTAAACCAACAGTTTATCTTCCCAGAGATCACCTCCCCCCTTCTTCTCCGACTTAGCCCGGGGTGCAATTTCCCTTAAGCTTTCCTGCTGCCCTAGGGAAGACCTCAGTCAGTTCCTCAGGTATACTGAAATATCCCCTTCAAACTCCACCCCTGGCAAAAGGCCATAAAAGCCTCAACCTCCCTTTGTTCCCTAGTGTAAGAGCTCAAAAGAAGAAATAAATATTGAAAGGTATAATACAGTTAAATGGAAAGAGAGAACTTAAGGATTAAACAATGAAGATAGAGAAAGTAGAAAAGTTAGGAAATATGGCAGGGGCAAAACCATACATTTATATAAACAAGATGGTTAAGGCACTGGTCCCAAGAATCTTCATCAGGTTTTTGAAAATAGCAGTTAATGGGTAGAATTCTCACCTTCATTCTTCTTGTAGAGAAGGAGATAATCTAATGCTTTGGGGCTGTGCAGGGCCCAGATTGGCCTGGGCATGGTTTCCCTCATCACCTAGGGGAGTAATTATGCTCTCAGCATCACTTGCAGTGCTGTTAAGTAATTTCCCATACAGGGGTATCTGAGAGGGTCCCTTGGTGCTTGCTAGTTTTCAGGAAGAGACCAAGTGAAGGTCACTGGTGTTAATGCTATGTGGAAAGGCAGGAGTGAGGGTGGATGCACTGCCGAATGTGGTTGGGAAGGGGACAGAAGAGGGAGGAGATGGCTATCTATTGAGTGATCTGGCTGATCTCTGCTTTCAGTGTGGCACCTTTGGGGACAAAGGAAAATGATTTCAGCTCCCTGAGTTGTTTTCCTGATCTATAAAAGCAGGACTCTACTGTTGAGTTGAGCAGATTACTGTCAGAAATCATCAGACATTTTAGCCTTTTGGACTGCTGGACTCTATTGGATTATTTTGCTGAATTCATTCACCTACAATATTTAAATGGCCATGGAACACCCATCTCTGACAGAACTAAACAAAAAAAGGGGATACAAATGAAGGACCATTTTGTATCTGTATATACAAAATAGAATATATATACACAGCTACTTTCTCTTAATTCAGTGAGAAGAAAGATTTGTACTAATAATGTTTAGACAGGATATGTCTGCATCTTGAATAAGCACTATGAAGACAACATCTGTGAATAAGCACTATGAAGACAACAATATGCAATGTATTAATTATTGAAACTGCCCTATTAATTGGTTTTGAAACTGTCTCATTGCTATTTGTTTCTCAATAAAATTAATAAAAAATTTAAAAAGAAATCATTGAACATTTTAATACACTCAGTGTGTGCATGGTGGAGTCACACCCATCATGGTATTTGAATTGCCAGTGACTCTGAAGCAAGCAAGAATGTTTTAAACTGAGATTTAAAGTTATCAATGATTTTTCCAGAACAATTGGCTCTCTCTATTCAAAGGTTCTACATCCAAATATTCAACCACAGATCAAAAGAATTTTTTTAAATTGCATTTTTATTAAGCATGTAGTATTTTTCCTGTCATTATTCCTTAAATAATGCCATGTGACAGCTATTCACAAAGCATTTACATAGGTAATCTACAGATGATTTATATGGGAGAATATATATGTGTTATACATAAATAGAAGGGACTTAAGCACTGACAGCTCCTGGAAATGAACCCCTTCTAATACAGAAAACAACTTATCACCTGACTTGCAGGTGACACAACTCATTGCTTTGGGGCCAATTGCTGTCCTCCTGGACTCCAAGGACCCTGGAGCCCCTGTGGTGATCTTGGCCTCATTCCATACACTGAAACACACTGGGAAAGGCAAATATTAAATCAATAGTCATACAATGAAATAGGCAAGTACATGTTATGCCAAGTAACAATGTGTAATAAATATCTGTGCCTCTAAAAGGGCAAAACCCAAGGGAATTGGGAAGCAGTGAACCAGGAAGCCTCCTGCAGAAGGAGGACATATGTTAAAACATAACATGTGAGTGAGAGCAAGGGGAAGCAGTTAAGCCAGAGAGAAGAGCCCATCTGAAACCCCGAACATACACCACCACCAAGTTCAGCACAGGCAGAGGGAGAGTAATGAGAGTCTAAGTGGAGAGCTACACAGAAGGTGGCTCGGTGGTCCTCAAGGTTGAATCATCAGCAGGTTGCAGTGCAAAGTGCTGGTGCCCACATCCCACAGGCAGGGATTGGAACAGCTGATCTAACCTGGGCTCTGGACAGAGGAATTCTAACCTCTTTTCCCACCCCCACAGATACTATGAAGCAGGCTGAGAGGAAAAACAAATATGGCACAGAGCCATTAGGTGGGGCTTTTTAGAACAGGATAAGAGGTTTACATTTTCTTCGAACAGGAAGAGTTATTTATTTATTTTATTAATCTTATTGAGAAAAAATTTGCAAGGAGACAGCTTCAAAACAGGTTGGTAGAGTTACAACAACTAATACATTGTGTATTGTTGTCTTTGTAGCAGTCATTCATAGTGCAAAATGCAGACATGATATCCTGTCCAAACACTGTTAGTACAAATCTTTCTTCTTATTGAATTAAGAGAAATTAGCTCTATATCTATCCTAACTATTTTGCATATAAAGATACAAAATTGTCCTTCATTTATATCTCCTTTTATTATTTAGTTTTGTTACAGATGGGTATTCCATTGCCATCCAAATATTGTAGGTGCATGAATTCAGCAAAATAATCCAATATAGTCCAGTAGTCCACAGTAGTAGTGGGTTATCCACAATACTGGCAATGTCTGAAAATGTTGACTTAAGTCTTCCACAGCTCAGCATATTAATATGGCTTCACTTTTCATACCTCATTTCTACACTTTTATGCTGGATGGTTAAGACCAAGATAAAGCAAGACCTATATAAAAAGAAATGTAACTTTTGATCTGACAAGGTCAATCAGTTCCCTCAGGACTTATTCTGAAACCCTGTACAGCACTTTGTAGATCCTTTCTCAGTGTCAGCCATGTGGATGAGTGATAGCCATTGCTTGACCAATTTGCTCTCTGTGAAAGCCTGAGAGAATGTTTTCTCTTAATGTGATTCTCCTTAGGCACATTCTACATCATCGATCACATTCCTCTGTGGCCCCATAATTTCTTTTATCATAAAATTTGGGGCACAACTGAGTTACATGGTGTTACCATACAGGTTCTCCTATGTCCTGAGTCTTCACTGACCTTGAAAGGCTAGGGCCAAAATGTTGGCTGCCCTTGCAGCCTTTGTTTTGTTCTAATTTTTGGTGTGGAAATTTACGTTGTTAACCGACCAGAAGAGAAGCTTATTATTACCCTACAACATATGCAGTTGGGTTTAAGTTCACTATCTGGCTGATTATCAAACATCTTAGGCATTAGATGGAACACGCGTTTTCCATCAAGTATTGATATGTTAAACTTTAAGTCTCTCTGGAATATGGAAAAAGAATTAAAAAATTAAAGAGTATGAATTAGCAGTTACATATTTTTATACAAATTTAGAAATCTAATCATACAGATCATTGTAGCAGGACAGTTTTGTGACATTGTTTTTTCTTGTCTCCCTTTTTCATTTATTGCCCTTTTAAAAACAAAACAAAAAAACAACAAAAAACCCCCACTTACTTGAGATACAGTCTGGCCATAATTGGTATGTCATAAAAAGCAGTATATATTTAGAAGACCAGAATGACAGGCATTCTAAGCATGACCCCACTATTACACATTGCTATCTTCAGTGCAGTCGCTCAGTTAACATATATAGTTAGTCCAGGTGAGAATCCCACCAATCAACTGCTAGTTTCAATAACCTGCTGATAGTTTTCAGGACCATTGCCTTACTCATCTTTTGTGTACAAATGTATGGTTTTGCCTCTGTCATGTTTCCTAGCTTTTCTCCTTGCCCTCTTTTCATGTATTAATTAATTAATTAATCAAATTATTTATTTATTTATTTTTTACAATGAGCATGTTTAAGCAAGAGATGAGGCATCATCAGATGTGCACATTCAAGGGTTACTTAAGATGCTGCATAGAGATCAAAGTGGGGAGGGGGATGCACAGCCCAGATGGGAATATGGAGGCTGGTGGGGTGCAGCACAAGGAGAGAAACAGCTATGGAGAGGAACTGCCGTCTCCCAGCGTAGCCCCCAGGCTGAGCGTTGGTGGGGACTCATTCCGCAGATGAGCCCTGTATGCAGAGCCCTTTGGCACGCAGGAAACCCGAGATGGAACCCACCCAGCCCAGAGCTGAGGCTCTCGTACTGCACTGCCCACCCAGTGGCCTTCCTTGTGAATGTTCTATCTGTGGTTAATGGAAAGCTCTCTAAAATATTGTGAACTTGCATTTCATTCCAGAACCCCATCATCTGCTGTGTAACTGGGAAAAGGCATCAGAGGAGCCACGCTTCCTGCTTTTCAGAGATTCCTGAATGTACCCAGTTGGGCACTGCATGTAACTTTTCTGGATATGGCCAAGGTGCTAAGAAACTTGTCTTACCTGTAACTGCCTTTTTAAGAAAAAAAAGTCTGTGTTAATGTTGTCTAAGGGAAATAATTAGTTAGAAAGGCTTCACTTGATATAATTCCATAGATATTACATCACTTGCTAGTTACAAAAATAATCAAATATGTCTTATAAAGATGACTTAATTTCACAAATGAGTTGTACTCAAGTAAATATTTACTTCTCAATGCAATTTTGTTGAAAAACCTCTCAGAACACTTTCATTAAGCTTGCATGATACGTAGGCTGTGTAGTTATTAAGTCATTATTCAAGGAATGATAATTTTTAAATAAAGAGAAACATATGTTTTCAATGCATCTAACACTTGTTTAGAGCTACTTACATGCCAAGACTTGAGATGAGTAAAATTTCCTTGATTTGTGGCACTGGTATTTCACACACACACACACACACACACACACACACACACACACACACACACACTCCACTAACA
>PVKA01012718.1:0-57087 GCA_004027165.1 Ctenomys sociabilis
TATACAATATTTGAACATGTGTGTCTGGTTTACTTCACTTATGAGTATATGTTCAAGTGGCATCCACTTCAATATAAATGCTTCAAGTTTATCATTCTTTATAGCTGAGTAATACTCCATTATATAGAAATACCACATCTTTTTTCAACTATTCCATGTGATGGACATCTTGGTTGTTTCCAAGACTTTGCTATCACAAATTTTGCTGCTATAAACATAGGTACACATATGTCACTACGATATATTGTTTTCATTTCCTCTGGGAAAATTCTGACCTCCACAATGGTTGTACCAGTCTACATTTCCACCAGCAGTAGAGAAGTGTTCCATTTTTCCCACAACCTCTCCAACATTTGTTGTTGGTTGATTTCCTTATGATAGCCATTCTTTCTGGAGTGAGATGGTATCTCAGTGTTGTTTTTATTTGCGTTTTTGGATGGCTAGCCATGTGGAGCATTTTTTCATATATTTATTCGCTGCTTTAATTTTGTCCTCTGAGAAGTGTGTATTCATCTCAGATGCCCATTTCTGAATTGGGTCTTTAAATTTGAGGGCCCTGTTATATCTTTGTTCTTTATATATTCTAGACAGCAGACCTTTGTCTGATTGCTTATTTGTTAGGATTTTTTTCAAAATTTGTGGGTTGTCTTTTCACTTTGTTGACAATGTCTTTTGATGTGAATAAACTCAAGAAGAGTTGATCCCAGTTGTTGATTCTTTCAAGTGTTTCCGTGAGAATATATGTTTGTTCATGAACTCTTTACCTACTTCTATGTCTTCAAAAGTTCCTCCTATTTTCTATTCTAGGACATTGAGTGTTTCTGTTTTAATGTTTAGATCTTTAATCCATTTTGACTTCAGCTTAGTTCATGGTGATAGAGCTGGGTCAAGTTTTAGTTTTTGGCATGTAAAAAGCCAGTTTTTCCAGCAATATTTGTTAAAGAGGCTATCTTTCTTCCCCTAAACTTGTTTGGCCCCTTTGTTGAAGATCAGGTGGCTGAGTGTGTTCATAGTTGCCTCTGCATCTTCTAATCTATTGCATTGATTCCCAGGTCTACTTTGTTGCCAGTACCATGTTGATTTTATCACAGTGGCTTTGTAGTATAATTTCAGGTCAGGAATTATGATGCCTCCTGCCTTATCTTTATTGGCCAAGATTGTCTTTGATATTCTAGGTCTTTTGTGGTCCCAAATAAATTTTAGGAATGATTTATCTATGTCTGGGAGGTATGTTGGTGGCAGTTTGATAGGGATGGCATTAGATTGGTGCAACACTTTTGGAAGTATGGCCATTTTCATGATGTTGGTTCTTCCTATCCAGGAGCATGGAATATCTTTCCATTTTCTGAAATCCTCTATAATCTCTTTTCTTAGGGTGTTGTAATTTTCCATGAAAAGATCTTTGACTTCCTTGGTTAAGTGAATTCCAAAGTATTTCATTTTCCAAGGTGCTATTGTAAAAGGTATTGTTTCTATTGTTTCCCTCTAAAAATATGGGATGCTTCACAAATCTGCCTGTCATCCTTGCACAGGAGCCATGCTAATCTTCTCTGTATCGTTCCAATTTTAGTATATGTGCTGCCGAAGCAAGCACAACAGTGTGTGTAGATACTTACACAAACAAGAAACTGACTGTGTTTTCTTCCATTGGAAGCTGTTTTCCTGCCTCTTTTCTCTCCTCCCTTGATACTGGCTTGCCTGAGATTATACTACCAATAAATAAATCATGAACACATAAATTTTGCCTTAAATTGTTTTTATTCATAACATAGTATAAGAGGTGTCCCTGAGAGCAGGACTTTGGATTTGACATCCATCTGTCTGAAAACAGTCAGGTAATAGTCCCAGGAGCAGTTTCACAGTGACTAACTCTTCCAGCCATATTTAACTTGGATGCACTATAGGTGGAGAACAGACTTTGGAAAAATCAAGGGTTGTCCACACTTCATAATGAAAGAGACAAAAGTATAGCACAGGAGTGACTGCTGTTGAGGTATTTGAGGCCTTACTAAAAGGAAATGCCAGGCCTAGAGAAAGTGATCACCAAAATAAGTCATAGAGAATGTCTATGACAAATTTAAACCACATTATTCATATCCTGCAGTTGTATACAAAATTGGCTCAAAATGAAATACAAATGGTGGCAGAGCTACAGAGAAAACTGTGCACCCTGCACAAGTGGCCTACATCAAAGTCAGAGTCTGTCAGGGGAGTGTAAAATTATGGCCTTGGATGAGCACATTTGTGAGGACAAGCTCAGGTCCTCCTGGCTGCAGAAAGAGACAGCTTCCCCTTGTCAGGCAGGTTCCCTTTGGGGACCTTAGATCTAGAAACTCAGTGATGGAGTATAATGTTACATTATGGAAGTTAGCAAGAGCTCAAGGGTTTTTAATTTAAGCTATCCAATTCTAGCATTACCTTCATCAGTTAAGAGCTGCCACCTGGTTTCTCATAATCAGGATTCCCTTTACTACCATGGATAAAAGGCCCAGCTGTATGGTAGCATCTGCCACTGGAAGCCAGGCCTCCAGATTTGGCCACCACTGAGCTCTACCAAGATGCTGGTGGCCTACCCCACCCCACCCTGTTTCTTATAGCATCTCTACTATCTTGTGAAGGAGGCCTAGGAAGCATAAGCAGAGATCAGGCTTTATGAAGCTAATGGGTTCTGCAGATCTATCTCCTTGCAACTTACAACCCCTTTCTCAAAACTGTGTCAAAGAAGTATCTCTACTTCCTTCACTTTAGGCTGTCATGATGATAGGGCTTGAAGGAGCTATTTTTATCAAGATAGAAGGTGTTCTTGTTAGACCACCAATCACAGAATGCCGAATAAGTGTGTCCTATCAATCCATTCTCACCCATTCAAGCTCTGGCTGTCTCTGAAGCTCCAAAATTCTCAATATGACTGCCAATACATTTTATCAGGTTCAATACTTCCTTGAGCAACTCTCTACTTCTCCAGCAGGGCTTGTACTTTTGCCCCAATACTTACCTGAGGGTGTTGGAGACAGGGCTTCATTTTTCAATGAGGGAAAGTTAGGGTGAGTGTGGAGAAAACTTGAAGGTAAACCTAATTTTGGGAGGCATTTGCCTCCCAAAGGTGAGGTGGTGAGGTGGTGAGGTTTCCAATGATCAGAAACCAGGTGACAGCTCTTAACCATCCACAGATAAGGTGCTCTCTTTCCCACATGAACAGCAAGGCCTCAGTGAGAGTGAGGATTCCAATGCCTAGGAATGGGAAACTGATGAAGGTAATGTTAGAATCGAATAGCTTAAATTAAAAACCCTTGAGCTGTTGTTAACTTCCATAATGGAACATTATACTCCACCACTGAGTTTCTAGACCTAAGACCTGGAGCTTATTGATTGAAGGAGGTTCTGTATGCTTTTGAGGAAAAACCCTATAATGCTCTTATAAGTACACACACTAAATATTGCTTCACCCTTCCTCAGATGGAGCTACAACATTTAGCTAGGGTTCCTGTACCTTCAGACAAGAATATAACCTAGGCTTTCAAAAGACAATTAGCTACAGTGGGTGAGGTGATACTGATTTCAGGGGAAAAAAATCCATCAGGTCCTTTCAGGTCATGCGAGGCTGAGGCAGGAGGACACAAGTTCAAGCCCAGCCTTGTCAGTGATTGGCTGAAGACCAAGTCTGTCTGCTGATTGATTTAGTGATTTGGGGAACCCATTTGTAGTTATTTCTTTAGTTTCCAATGTATGACCAAGCCAGATCTACTCTGCTTCTGGGAGCAATCTCAAATTGAGGCTTGGGGATTAAGGGTCACTGCAATTGTAAGGCCTGGCTGCAAGGTTCTGGTCTCAGCACAGCTGATATTTTGAGATACACAGTTCTTCCTATGGGGGCTTCTTTGGCATTGTTAGGTGTTTGCCAGACTCCCTGGCTGCCACTCACTAGATGCCAGTATATCTCCTAGGTTTGAAGAATAAATATATCTCTATACATTGGCATGTCTCTTGGGAAGTCAAATCATCCCAGATTGAGACCACTGGCCCTGTATAAGCCCCTGAAACTACTTCATCCCTTGTCAGTTGCAGGAGTCACAACATAAGCCTTGGAGAATTACAAAGATTAACCCTGTCATCAAAGTGGGAAGGGTTCCTATGGCATTCTCTTTTTATTCAACCTCCTAGCCTCTGTCAAAATCCAATGGATCATAGAGGATGACAACAAATTACTGCAAATGGACCCAAGAGACAGACCTAAGCAGTGGTATGGTGTTGGAGATCATACCTTTGCTATAGCTACCCAGCCTCTAACACTTGAGAAATAACTATCACCATGGCAAGCATTTTCTTTCCAATAGTTATTCATAAGCAAGAAAAAAAGTAATTTGTCTTTATATGACTGTCAAGAACTGTGTAGGGTCTGAGGTTTCACCTTATTTGCAAGCTAACAAGTTTCCCTGCCATAGTTTCGTGGATATTGCAGAAGACATAGATTCCTGGGTGAGATACAGAGGACTTTATTGCTTGGTAAAGAAAAGAAGTTGCCACCACTTCATGTTTATTTGTATTGGCTCCCTATGTCCCAAAGCACCACTGAGCAGAGTGATGATACAGGTGGGCCGAGAGGATACCTACTTGCTTGGTGGATCACATTACAGAAGAGGAACATTGAGCCTGGGGAACTTTACTGGTCTTATTCTAGACCTGTTCTTTGCCTGGCAGGATATGTTACCTCATTCCATAAGTTTACACACTGAAAACACTGTCCTGAGTAGAGTAGTCAGGACTTTGCCTACTCAGCAGGAGCAATGCACAGGGGTCTGCAGGATCTGTGCTGGGTCACCTTGCCCACAGTGATGCTACAGGATGCATCTCTGTGAGTTGAAATCTCAGTCTCCAGAGTAACTGCATTAAAGGTGTAACACTTGGGCTGATGAAGTCATGGGTGGGAGACTCACAAATGAAATTACCCCCTTAGGAGAAAAGAAACCAGAGCTACCTCTCTGTCCACTATGTGAGGATATAGCAAGAAAATGTTGCATGCAAGCCAGAAAGCAAATCTACCAGAAGCCGAATCCACTAGTACCTCTATCTTGGACTTCACATTCTGTGGAACTTTGAAAAATAAATTTCTGTTGTTTAATCTACTCAACCCATGGTGTTTTCATTATTGCAGCCCAAAGGCCTTGACATAGCCTCAAGCATATTTATATGGTCTTGCCTTGGGGTTATGTGAGCTCCTGTCTCTGTAATAACATACATCACAGGGACAATTACTATCTTTACATTGCATTGTACATTATGCTGGACCATGATATGGATATGACTTATGCTAATCGGATGTAATCAGTAGATTTCAAAAATTCTGGAAATCTGCTAAGCCAAATGCACATCAGAGGATGGGAGATTAATTTGACAGAATTTTTTATTTCAAAGAATTTCAAGGTCTCACACATTGATTAAAGCTTTTAGCTTTCAAGTAGCCTGAGGCCTATTAGCACAACTCTTCTAAAATAAGTGGTTGCATCTTATACCTCCTCCCACTAAGAAAGAGGTACAATGCACTTTGGTCCTCTGAATATTGGAGGGAGCTAATATTCAGCTTGAGAATACTTCTCTATGATGAGCTCAGTATTACTAGATCCATGAGCCATAATATTGAACAGAAAATGTATTTGATGGGAATGGTATGTTTGGATGTAAGCTCAAGTTAATGTAGAAGATAACAAGAAGTTTTTTATATGGGTGACTAAAATTTCCTACTTCTTTTGCACCAGTGGTTCTCATTTAACTCATACACAGGGAGGGTCAACACCAACAGGTAGAAGAAAGGATCTGGACTTGGTTCACAGAATTTGCCTTCCAGCAGCCTCTCTTGTTCACTCTGCTCCTGACCAGAGCTCTGCGTGGCCCCACAAGGAAAGTGATAGCCTTGTTCTCCATCCCTGAGTATGTGTGACTCATGATCTGCTGTCAGTTCCTCTGTCCAACATTGCCATGGGAGGATTGGCTCCTCACACTCTGCAAATTAGGTTCTTCTGGATTAAAGGTCTTGGTTCTACAAGCAGAGTCCTGGCTCAGAGGAAACATGGAAATTGGAAGTTGCAATGCTTTCTTTGCTATGCTGGCCTTCTCATGCTTGTGGAGCAATGTGCAAAAAGAAAAGGGGTGATGGAGATGGGGATAAGGGTAGCTATACTGGCTTACAGAATTCACCCTAATTAGTAGGAGAGCAAAGGTTCCTGAAGCACCCTAGAAATGTGCCTGAAAAAGCAGGTGCCTGTTTTAGAACAATATGGGCTGCTCTTCACTTTATATCCCAAAGGACTGGGCCTCCCAGAATGTGAGCAAGGTAGGGTGTACACTCTCTCCAGCATGAGTATCATGAGAAACCCACAGGTGCTTCAGCGGCTAGGACCAAACTTATGGCACCCACTGAAGATCTGGCTCCGCCCACTTAGGCAACAGACAACATGGGATCCTACTTTGTCATCGGCTGCCTGGAAGGCAAATCTTATAACCCAGAAATGCAAAGGAACAAAAATATTATGGGACACACTGAGAAACATGAAATAATAAAGAGAATGGGTAGGAGGATGCACTAGTAATGATTCTTCTCATTATACCCATGGAGGTACCTTGCTGAGATGGTAGTTTCGCACTGTATGGATGGATGTATCACATACAACTGTATAATTGACTGTGATTCTTGTTGTTATTGTTTTGTTTTGTTTTTTGAATTGCTGTAGCCAGCAATTTTATCTTCCTTCTTTCCCTCTTTCATGTATATTTTCTCTCATCTCAGTTTCCTTGTAAAATTTAGTATATAACACTTGTTTCCAGGAGTTTATGCTAAAGCAACTTGCAAAAGCAATGGACTTCAAAATTTTATCACAAGAATAAAATTTATTCATTTCATGAAAGACAGGAACTGAAAATATAGTATTGCCAACTGGGACAGGTCGCATTTTGTGTGGAAGAGAACTATAAGCAGAGAAAGAGTGATGCAATTAAAGATACTTAAATCTTTCTCCCATATCCACCAATCAAGTAAGTTATTTCTCTGTCCACTGGAAATGAACGAGAGTCAAGAACAGGCCAAAATCTATGTTGTCTCACATGTAATCTAAAGGATGTATGGCTTGAGGGGATTTCCATTTTCTTGTTCCATGATAACTAATTATGAATATCTGTACCTTTTGTAATTGTTCCACAGTTCTTGAGCATTTTGGTTCATGGTTTTCATATTTTTGTTTTCCTCTTATGTTTCAGTTTGGAAGTTTCTATTGACATATCTTCCGGTTTACTGATTCTTTCTTCAGCTGTGTCTAGTCTATGGCAAAAGCTGCCAAAGGCATTCTGCATTTGTGTTACAGTGCAATTCCTTTTGATTCTTAGAATTTCTATCTTTCTGCTTACATTTCCCATCTGTTCTAACACGATCACAGTGTCTCATTAGAACTCTTAATATATTTATTATAATTGCTTTAAGTGCTTGGTCTGATAAATCCAAAATCTCTTGTTCTGGTTCTCACTTGATTATCTCCTCAAACTGATTTCTTGTTTTTTTGCTATACCTTGTTTTGTTATTGTTGTTGTTCTTGACAGTGGAGCATGATGTACTGACTAAAAAGAACTAAATAAATAGACCTAAATAAATTGTGTAAAATTTATCCCAATTTGAGTCAGACTTTACTTTTTCTGGTAGCTGTAGGTCTCACAGGCTAAAATTTCCTTTGATGACCTTGTTTTTGTCTTCACAGTTGTCTTTGAATTTTCATAAAGACATTTTCTTAATGCCTTGTAAGTACAGGTGTTGTAGTTATTGTATACTGATGTGTTGGGAAGGTGTGGGAAGAGGGAAAGCCTATGGCTATGTGATTAGTTCTTGGCATTTCTGTGAGCCTTTCTCCCTGAGCTGCAACCTTCACAAGTGTCTCTAAGATGCTTGTCTCTCCTTTGGATAAAACAGGAAAGTGAGAGAAAGAGCTCAATTTGGGTGTTTCTCTTTCCACGGGTAAGTAAGGCTCTGGTAAAACTCACTCTGACCAAGCTCTTAAAATTAGTATTCCTTGAGGTCAAATCGTCATAAAGAAAACAAAACTCTGCGATCTGGCAAAATCAGTAAGTATCCCTCACCACTAGTACAAGCACAAGGGTTTTGTTGAATTTGCTTTATTTAAAGTTATTACCTTTTAATTCCATGTTTTAGATTATTTTTTTCTGTCCTTTGCGGTGCTAGTAATAGAACTCAGCGCCATGCCTCTGTTCTCTCACTCTGCCAACGAGCTGCATCCCCTACCCAAATGCATCTTTTTTCTAAAACTCACATGGAAAATCTCCTGTAGGATGCAGAGTGCAGAAGTTCCCTAAGATAACCACCAACTCCTCCACACTGACACTTTCAACTCTCAAGCTTCGTATGCTGTCTGTAGCAATTCACCCATCACAGGTGAGGAGTTTTCTTCCCTAATACTGGTCCCTGTGGAGGTTTTTGCTTCTGGGCTTCTCTGTAGTAAATTGAAATTTTCTGAATCTACCTGTTTGTCTCTCCAGCTTTTACAGCAAGAGTCTGTCTTGTGATCTCAATTCTCTGAGAGATTTCAGAGAGTTGCTGATTTTTTCTGTTTGCTTGGCCTTTCTTCTTATTGGTAGATGGATGTGCTGAGTTCCACACTTCTTAAGCATGAGACCAAAAACTGAAAGGTGAGACCATTTTTTTATCATTCATAAGCTAAAATTCTAAAAACATTATGATTCATTATTTTATTACTAAGGCTGCCTACAGCATTGCTTACAATGTCTTACCATATCATTAAATTTCTGCTCTGTGCATGTAAAAATATATAGGTGATGAAAAATTAAAAGGCAAAAACTGATATGGGATGAGGGCCATGAGGTCTTGTCCTCTTCCTAAGCAGGCTCCACTGGTGCTGCAGAGACACTATAGTATATTGAGACCTTGCATCTAGAACCCAGCACTATTGTTCAGCTTCCATACTCCCACTGAGTCTGAAATCTCTCCTATTACCCATCATTACACTTCGAGCTAAATAGACAAAGATTTAAGGTGCTCTAACCCAGTGTACAATCTTAGTGTGCCAGCACTCTAACCAGGTCCTTATCCTATCTCCTATTCCAATGAGACATCAAGAACTCTTATCTCTGTTCTAAGGACCTGGGAAACAGATGCCCTAAGAAATCCCACCTTTTTTCTTTGCTCTGAGTCCTAATGTGGCCCACTTCAGCTCTGAAGGTACCATCTAAACCAAAGTCAGTCTGAGTCTTACTAAGAAAGAGAAAGAAAGCTACATGTCTTCCAGAAGTTCACCCCAGCCCCCTTGACAGGCCGGCGCAGGCCTCAGTGGGGCTGTGGTGTGCTACTAGACTCCATATGTATCACTTCCACAAAACAACTGAGGTATCTCCTAAAATGCCAGATGCCTGGGCCCATGTACAAATCAACCAAACCAGCATTTCTGAAGATATAATAAGCTCCCACAATTTTCTAGTGGATGCATATCAAAGTTTGAGAGCCACTACATTGGAATTGTATAAAAGGTGAAAAGTGCAGGTGCAAGGGCAGGAACAAGCACAGCTTTGTACGCATTCTTATTGCTGAGTGCATCAGGCAAGAGTACCCAGCTCATTTTAGGGTAATTTTTTTTTTTTTTTAAGAAATTGAAGTATACTCTTTGAACAGCCATGAAATAAAAGTAACTTCTAGTATAATCTGTATACCTATGGTGAAAATTTTTGTATATACCAAAGCATCATAAATGAAGTCAGGCATGGTGGTACATACCTCAAATCCCAGCCCTCAGGAGCCTGGAGCAGAATGATTACAAATTTGAGACCAGTCTAGGCTATACTGAGTTCAAGGCCATGTACTAAGATGACAGATGCCTGGGCTATATAGTGAGATCTGCTCTGGAAAAAAAAAGGACGAAAATATTATAAATGATATTATAAGTAAGACACATCACTAAAATGGATATTTTTCTGTGTCTAATACTCGCAGTAATAAGGGCTCACATCAACTGCATGCTTAGACAGAATACAAATGGTTTCTATGTGGAAGGATTATTTTATTTTATTTTATTTTATTTATTTTTTGGCTGGCTCAGGCTGCCTTTGGACCAGATCTGGTAAGGCATGGGGAGCTTGGGTCGAACTGTGGCCCCCTGGGCCTGACTGGGTTCACCCCAGCAGGAGTTTAAACAACTGAGCTAACCTGCAAGCCCCCATAGTTTCTAATTAGTGGCTCAACTAATTCTTACAGAAATCAAGTGGGTGAGTAAAGTGATTATTCCCATTTTACACATGATGAAACTGAGCCTCAAGAAATTAGATAACTTTCCCAAATCATATAATGCTCAGTGGCAGGGACACAAAGGGATCCAGAACTGCCTGCTCAAGCTCATAACCACTGTTTCACTGCATTAAAATTAATTAGATAATAACATAATAAAAAATTATAGCCCTTTGTGATATTGGTCAATTCTGACCCTTGCCTTTGCTGTTTGGCTCCCTTATACAATAAATCTTCAATACTTAATTTTGAGTGTGTAGATGGCTAAATGTGCCTACATTTAATTAAAGAGAAGTACATTTAATCGGGTTGGCAAATTTTAAGTGCTTGGCTATCCCCTGAGCTGGCAAAACCTTCTAAGTTGTTAAGTTAACCCTTGTACTTCTAGAAGTTTTGCTAAGCAAATGCAAGTTTATTTGAATAGCAAGAACCTACTCAGTTTTTGCAAATTAGGGTTTGCTTGCAAAGCTTGCACCAGCCCGTTCTCTGATGAAGGGCGAAGGTATTGCTGTGATGTCCTGGGAGCTGACCTTTGGAAGGCCTTTGTGGGAGGAGGGAGGAGGCACTTAGCAGTGCAGTTCTCAGATTATTTGATAAAAATCCTTCCTGCTAAGTCAGAAGTACATTATGATTTTAAGCAGAGGCTCAGGACAAGGACCTTTGAGTAACAGCTCCTGAAAAATGTAAAGTTCTTTTCAAAACCAGAACCAACGTTTTCGATGCTAAATCCTAAACTTCTAATGTCTCATTTGCAAATAAAGGACAGCAGGTGACTGGCATTTTCTTACTGTCGTTTCTCCAGGTGTAATAATTGAGTGCTCTCCTAATGACGGTGTGGCTGTCAATATCACTTTCAACTTCAATCTATTCAGGGTAGAATAAAGGGGAGAGAGAAGACAGTCAACAGGCAATTCAGCTTTCATTTTAAAACTCCCCAAAGGATCTTCATTACCTTTTCCCCTCTCCAAGTCTGCTCAGTCTAGACAGTCCTAGCTTCCACTTCCTGCAGCTAAAGCACATACCCAGTAGGCTGGTCACCACAAGCCCACTGCGCCCTGCACCCGAGATGCAGAGTTCCTTTTTTTCTGTATTGCCGGTGACCTTTCTCTAGGTTAAAAGGTCTCCTCTGCAGCAGCCAGGTCTGACTTGTTACAGTGATTGCCACTGCAGAAGCCAGCTTCTACCTTGTTAGAAGTGACATCACTGTGCATTAAAGACATCATATCTCCTTTCATATTAAAATGCCTGTCAGTTCTCCTGCTCAAAGGCTGTAAATCTGCCAGAGTAGCCTGAGCTTGGGGAGTTTTCATTATGAAAATATGAAGGCATTCTGTTTTACTGTCAGAAGCAAAGAGGTAGACTTCTAATAATGGCGTTACTTTAACAAATAAATATACATTTTCTTAGCTGAGCATTATATAAGCAAATTTGGAAAAGATAGCACTCTCTTTTTTTAAAGTTTTAAAATTCAGGTTTTAAAAAGCTAGCTGGCATAGCTGAGATAGGAGATATAGCTGGAGTAAGATTTATTAGCGCATGCATTTCACACTTGCTCTTATAGTAAATCATTAGACATTTTCAATGATTTTAGCCCTTCATTTTCAGTTGTCCAGTCTGAAAAGTGGCAGAGGAATACTTAACCCACAATTCACCTTCAATTCACAAATGAAGCAGCCTTTGTGTTGGATGTAATCTCTTTCTTAACATTTTTAATACTACCACTAAATAATCACTTGCTAGAAAGACTTGTCTGACTGTCTCATCTTTATATATAAGTAAGGTAAGGTATAGAAGTCTTATTCATGGGAGGTGGGGGTTAGTTTCTTTCTAATCACATTTAAAAATAGAAATATTATTGAGGGCATGTTATGGCTTATACCTACATGTCCCCCCCAAGCACTCATAGGTGGGGGCTTTAGGGAGGCAGCTGGATTATGGGTGTGTGATACTGGATCAGGAGCACATGATACTGGATTAGGCTGTAAATTGGATTAGTGCAGTTCTGAGTATGGATGATGGATTGACTGAAGAGGGAACAGCCACCGTGGGTGTGGGCGGCGCCTACCAGTAGGCTTGACCCTGGATGGAATAAAAAGGGGAAAGAAGAAGGAAGGCTAGCTGCTCATTAACAAGCCTCCCCCATCATACCCTGCTGTTATGTCACCATTCCTGGGAGTCAGCTCACTGTGGGCTAAAACCTCTGTAAACTGTGAGCTGAAATAAACCTTCACTCCTTCACCTTGTGGTGTCAGGTATTTTGTCCAAGCAAGAATAAAGTAAATAAGACTACATGTCATCAGTTGTCTGCATGGGTTTTCAGGCTTTCAGATGAACCCTTTCCAAGGACAGAGAGATTTAGAATTTCAGGTCTTATAATCAAAGGCCTAAATGAAGCCGTCTACCACCACTGGATTTAGGAAGTACCAGAGATCATCCATACCCCCGGGAAGTGGGCTAGTGATGCTCTGTCCGCTTTTAGTTCAGTTCAGAAGTTTATTCTGACTTGGTAGTTAGTGAAGTAGAAGTAATATTTCACATGCTATTATTTATCTCTTAGAAGTGACCACCAAAATCAATGGAGGGTTATTCAGGGCATCCCATTAAAGAGAAAAAAGCAAGATGTCTGTGTTTGACAGTCATCTTACTCTATGGATTCATAAAGACTGAGATAATTCAGCTTCTCAAAGCTGACAAATTGGTAACTTTTTGTAGCATGGAATTAGCTACTTATAAATTCAGAAAGGCTAAAATATAAATATCTCTGTATTTATTGTACTGACAAATGAATAGAAAGGACACAATTATTCCTCTTGTGCTTCGACATGGTACTGGGTAGGCTGTCTGTTATAACATTCCAAGGTAAATTGAAAAATAATTGTGTGTATGGGGTTTATCTGTAATTCAGTAAGTCTGGGCCACTTGACTTATGGCCAGAAAGGCACAAGTAGATTAATGGATTAATTCAAATATAAAGAGTCCCACTCACACAAGCTCAGAAAGACTTGGATATGCAATCAACTACCCAGTATTGCCAAGAGTAAAAATAAATACCTCGCTGGAGGCCACCAGAGCCCAGTCATTCCTTAATAGCTGTTTGAGTTGCTCTGTTTATACATGGCAACTACAGCTTTACCTGCTAGGACCTGTTCTGCGGGTGTCTGTCTAGCAGCAGAGAAGGAAATCCAAAGGAACTTACTCACCCACAGGTGCATACCTTGAGGTAAAATGAAGACAGGAAATAAGACTCTTATTTTCTCTCAAGGGAAGTAATCCTCTTTGGCAATGTTGGACAATGAAGAATTCAGGGCACTCAGCTATCTAGTGTGGCAAAGCAGTGTTTTAAGTTATCAACAGAATAATCTCAAGTGAAAGTTCAGCTCCCTCCCTGTCTTCAAAAATTGAGATCATGTTACAGAAGTCTACAACTTAAAACCAGTGACAATGTATAGAATCTGATGGTGGGAAGTGGCAGTTCTGACTCCATCACCCGGAAAATTACCTACAGGGAGTCTGGACCAACGCAATTATGTTTCAAGGTGAAAACAAATCATCCTTCTAAATCAGCGTGGAAAGGAATCCCTGACTTAATGATCCTCGTCTTGGGAGGAAGGAAGGCTCTAGGTCTCTTCGGGTTGCGCAGTTTGGCTTAGGGCTTGAAAGCTCTTCTGTCTAGCTGTGTGGGCCATGCTCTGAAGTGATAGCAGATGTTATTGTTGGTTGCCAGCTCATTTTGAAGTCACAGTGACAGTTTCACATAAGTGGACCAGCGCTGTAGCCAGTCTGTGATGTCAGAGGTGTAAAAATCAGGTGCTGCATTGCTTGCCGAGTCCTCTTGGCCACTGGGGAGTGGGTTGCAGAGGCCCTGGTGGCTTACTAGCTGGAGTTGCTAATCTACCCATACAGGCAGGGTCCTCTGACTCCACTCCTTTGAAATCAATGACAAGCTTTAGGAAACAAACAATCCAACAGCAAGAAACATCCCTGAGGCCACCAGGAGTGAATTAATCACTCCAATCGTATCCCTCTGGGGACCTTTACCCTTTTTTACCTACAACCAAGAAGTAAATAGGATTGAAGCGTCCAGCAGGCACTACTTGGCCTTCTAAACATCTTCCTATACATCAGCCTTGGTTAGTAAACAGAATCACAGCTGAAAAAGGACAGGATGCCACCGCGGGCATCTTGCATGGGGAGGAGGTCAAGTGGCCTTTGGCCTGCTGCTCTCAGCCCTTTATTGCTGGCTTGCTGTCAGGGGCAAACACTTGACTGAGCATCAGTGGCTGCACTGAGCAGCCACGGCTCTGCTGCGGTCAGCAACATCGACTCTAATTCCTGTATGTTTAAAATCCAGTTCTGCAATAAGGATAATTATTTAGAAGCTGAGAAAGTATTAAAATTCTGCAGATAATTTGAAAACCCTGACTACTGGGGCCAGTGTCCCAGGCTCAATTTACATATAGGCTAACCAGTTCATTTTGTTTCAGAGCCAAAAACTATGCCACCATCCTGTAAACACATGCTGCCAATGTGTCATTTTACAAGTATATTCTATCAATCAGAAGGGAGGGTTGCTGACAAACAAGGGTAAATCAGCACATCCATCATCAGCTTTATAGCAAAAATGAATTTTAAAGCATGTTTCATGCACTGAAGATATCTTTTGTTATGAAGCAGATTGTATTTTTCAAAGTGGGCTGCAACAGGATCACCCGCCCCACGTTATCTTATACTGTGACTTGGGTGCTCCCGCAATGCAAAGGTGAGATCCATGGTGGCCCTGAAATTAGGGGTGCTCTGATCAGTAGAGTGCTGAGATTTCTGAGGCTGAGTCACAAAAAGTGTTCACCTTTTGTGCCAGAAAGCTCATTCAAATAGTCTTCAACCACCACAATTCATGGTCTATCTAGTTGTCTGACTGAAAGGAGGCTGCGATGTTGTCAGGAACCCTATTAAGTGACTCCATGGCCATACAAATAGCCATGTTCAGCCAGCCCCCATGGGCACACACCTACTGTTGATTTTAGCTCTGATTGGACAGCAACCTTGGAAGAAACCCTGAGCCAGAAAATCCAGGCCTGCTTTAAAGTCTTAATAGAAGAAGGGCCAGCAAGATAACTCAGTAGAATAAGTGTTTGCCTGGCAAGTTCAAGGGGCTGAGTGTAATCCCTGTTCTGCAAAAAAAAAAAAAAAAAAAAAAAAAAAAAACTCTTAATAGAAGAGACTGAGAAATAACAAAAATGTTTCACTTAGTGGTTATAAAGTCATGAATTCTAGAGTTTAGCTGCTTGGGTTCAAATTCTAGACCTGAAATATATTAGCCAGGTGAACTTAGCCAAGTGACAGTTTTTTTTTTTTTACAGCTTTGTCAGGATAATTATTATAAATTCTTTGGATATGTATGAGGGTTAGATTAATTTATAGCCACAGAATGCCTTTATATAGTAACTGGCAAATAGGGAGTGTTTGCTGCATATTTGCAAAGGAATACCAAGATCTATAGAGTCTGAAACATGTACATCTCAGTGCCTCTTAACACAAATATATAAAATTACAAATATTGGAAATATGAGCTGTGTTAGGTAGGTGTAAGGTGCTAGGGATACAATAGTGGTTAGGTACTCTCCAACCCTAGAAGAGCTTTGACTGCACAAATGAAGACCAAAACATCAAATAAACAATCACAAACCAGCCAGATTGGTTTTTGAAACTGCTGTGTTTGTACATGTTTATTTCTCATGAAAGGGTTATAAATCTGCATTCCTAGAGCACTGTCTATAGCAAAATATCTTTTATAATTTACAAATTACTGGAAATAGTTATTTGATACTGAGGAAATTCATTTAAGGAAGTATTTAGATTAGAAATATATATACACATATATTTGCACATATGTGTGTATATTTACATATAAGTGTACATAATATATACATAGGTATAGAATGCTTATATACACATATATTTATATATTATTACTGACAGCATAGAACTTAAAATATATAGTTGTTTAATGATGAAGGCGTTAGGGCCAGGGATATAGTTCAGGGGCACAAATACTCGTCCTGGTAAGCACAAGGTCCTGTGTTCAATTCCAGGTACCAAAAAAAAAAAAAAAAAAAAAGAGTAATAGTTAATAATTAAGGTGTTAAATTGAATTGTTGAGTGTTATGCTATGTAAGTTATATTATACTCACAGATATACAAAGATCTTCAGAAAATAAAATAGAATTAATGAAATTAAATTATGCAAATGTATCCTACTGAGCAAGAGTAAGAGTGACAGACAGCGAGAAGAATGGTCTGGAAATCCCTGTTCTTGCGGTGCTTTCTTGGGCATGGTGAAATGCAAGGCAAGTCAGAGGGGTCTTAAAATCTGTAATTCTCTCAAATTTATTTACAGAAAAGATGCCATACTTGTGTGATGAATATAAATAAATCTTTTTTTAAAAGGAAAAGAGTCACTCAGGGCTTGCTTTATGCCTTAAGAATAGTAAACCTGTCTCATTAAATGTTCATTTTTGCCTCATTCTTGATCCATCTTCAATAAAACATCAGTTTTTCCAGACTTGGAATAGGCTTCGGACTTGGATTTGGATGTGTCGGCACAGTACCAAAATGCAAACCCCTACGCCAGTAAAGCACACAGTCACCTCTGGAACACTCCCTGCCCTTCGGAATCCAAGTCCATGGACACAGCATGACTGCATCGAAAGCGTGACACTAACAGGCTAACAGAGGAGCTGGGGTGTGGCTCCGTGGCAGAGCACCTG
Organism: Ctenomys sociabilis; assembly: GCA_004027165.1. NCBI lineage: Eukaryota > Metazoa > Chordata > Mammalia > Rodentia > Ctenomyidae > Ctenomys > Ctenomys sociabilis. The sequence continues at coordinate 17,056 of PVKA01012718.1, forward strand.
CTTAGCATGTGAAGAGCTCCGGGCTTGGCCCTCAGCACCAAAATTTAAAATAAACTAACAAAATGCCAATGGTATTGATAGAAAACACCGTGCCACTTCTATGGTTAATCAGACACTTCTCTTGGAAATCAGTGCAAGCACGTTCCCTGCGAGCTGGCCTTTATGACAGCTGCCATCAGAGTGACTGTCTGGGTGGTCAAGACCTTTCCAGGAACAGCACTGAGTGGTTTAAATGCTTCGGTTTATAAATATGGAGAACATTTAAATTGAGTCATATGTAACCCAGGCTATCCCATGTTCCCTTTTCTTCTTCTCTTTTTTAATTGCTTGTCATTATCATCATTTTTTATTGCAGTAAACACACACATAACCTGAGATCTACCTTTGAACAAATTTGAAGTATAGTATCGATAACTATACAAAATGTCACAGAGCAGACCTCTAGAACCTTTTTATCTTATACAACCTGAACTTTAGATATACTAAATAAGGGGCCGGGGACATGGCTCGGTGGAATAAGTGCTTCCCTGGCAAGCACAAGGGCCTGAGTTCAATCCTCAGGACTGAAAAAAAAAAAAAAAAAAAAAAAAAAAAAAAAAAAAATATATATATATATATATATATATATATATATATATATATATATATATATATATATTAAATAGTCACTCCCCATTTGCTATTACCCCAGCAATCACCATTCTATTTTCTGTTTCTGTGGGACTGACTACTTTAGATACCTCATGTAAGTGGAATTGTGCTGTACTTATTCTCCAGTAATTAGTTTATTTCACTTAACATAATGCTACAAAGGTCCCTCTACATTGTTGCAAATATTAGAATTTCCTTTTTAAGGCTGAATAATATTCCATTGTGTGGCTATAACAAGTTTTCTTTCTTCCTTCATTTATTTGTCTGCTCAGTGATGGACATTTAGGTTGATTCCATAGCTCAGCTACTGTGTATAATGATAAAATAAACATGAGGGAAAGAACAAGACTTCCTGAATTTAATTACTGTGAATAAATTCTCAGAGGTAGGATTACTGGATCACATGGTAGTATTTTTAATTTCTTGAAAAATTTTGAAATTGATTTCCATAGTTTACCTAAAATGCACATGAGTTCCAATTTCTTGACACATTCAACAGTGCTTATTTATTCTTTTTAAAATAATGGCATCTTCAGATGCACTCTCTGGCCAGGGAAATAGCATAAGCGCCTGCCTGGCAAGCACAAGGTCCTGAATTTGATCCCCAGTACAAAAAAAAAAAAAGAAAGTAAATCATGCCTTCTGAGTGTAGTTTTGATTTGCATTCTCCTGGTGAACATCGTTTCCCACTCTTTGGCCATTTGCAGGCACTGTTTTAAGCTGTTCTCCCTGATTCAGGGAAAATGAGCAGAGTTTAATGTAGCGCACCTCTCAGTCTTCACAACAGCCAGTTACACCGCTCCACCAGGCAAGTGGTTGCATCTCCTGTGTGTGGGGGAAGACTGCCATGCATATACATACCTTCACTGATGCCAACATTTCATTAGAAGACATTTATTGCCTTAAGCTATTAAGAAACCAACCACCTTAGTAACAGTATGTGGAGAAAAAAACTATATTGGATCTGCTACTATTCCCACATCAAAAATAAATTTGTGAGGTACTTGCATTTATAATGTTTAGCTGAAAAACTAAGGAAGAGATAGAGGATGCATGAATGAAGTTGGGAGAACATGAAGAGAATGGCAGTGGAGAGCTCAGAGCCAAGGCTTGGTTAGGAGGGAGCATCCTAGGGAGAGAGGCATTGTAAAATTGCTAACATGATCAAGGAATAACCTAAGAAACAGGGGACTGAAGAGCATGGTGGCGAAGGAGACTTGGGAAGACATAAAGGCGGCTGTCACGGTCTTCAACTTAAGTTTCCAGGCAGGCTCATGAGTAGAAGGCTTGGTCTCCAGATGATGGTGCAATTGCAAAGAGGTGAAACTTTTAGAAGGTAGGACTAAGTGGAAGGAAATTGTATCACTGGAGGCACGTCCTTGATGGAGATGCTGGGGCCCTGGCTTCTTCCCTTGCTTTGCTTCCTGGCCACTGTGAGGTAATCAACCTCACTCTACCATGCATTTCCTGTCTTGATGTTCTGCCTAACCACAGGCCAAAGTGATAAAGCCAGGTGACCATGGACTGCATCCTCTAAGATTGTGAGCCCAGCAATTGTTTCCTTCTTTTATATTGATTATCTAGGAACCAGGGAGATGGCTCAGTAGAATAAGTGCTTCCCTGGCAAGTACAAGGGTCTGAGTTCAATCCCTGGTTCTGGAAAAAAAGAAAAATCCAGTATATTGATTATCTCAGGTATTGCCACAGAGTGATGGAAAGTTGACTAGATGCCTATTTCAGCTGAAGTACTTGCATTGGTCTTGTGAGCATCCAAAGGATGAAAATAGCACGTATATACTCAAACACACACACACACACACACACACACACAGGTTTGGATAGCTGTATTTTATCTTATATTTTGTGTATGTTTGTGAAAAAATTCAGGGCCCCACATGAGGGCAAGCATTCTCTGACTAATGAAAAATTGCCAGTGGCTTAATGTCTTAGTCACTTTCTTGCCCCTGAGACCCAATACTTGATACCCATGACTGTAAGGAAGAAGGGTTTAGTTGATCTCACACATAATAGAGATTTCAGCTGGTACCAAGGCAAAGTGACATGGCAGAGGAGTACAGCAGAGGAGAAAGAACTCATAGCATGGTGGCAGGAAGCAGGGAGAGACAGACCCATCTAGGCCATACCCTAGGTGCTCTATCTTCCCCAACTAGGCTTCACCTCCCAACACTGCGTTTGGATATGAACTAAGGGGAGGGCTAACGCACTCGCCTTCCATGATCCAGTCACTCACTGGGAGTGCATGAAGCTGGGGGTGGCACATCTAGATTAAAAAGAACAAAAATAACGTTTAAGAATGAAGGAACTTAAAAGATGTAGAGGGATCATGTACAACTGTACAAGGGTTTCTCTCCTTTGGCAACAATTAATGAAACGTTATTCCTTAAAACACCTATACACATTCCAAGAGAACAAAGTCATTTTCCTTTCTATTTTGATAGAATAATTGATTTTGTTGATAACAGAGTCCCTCTAGAATCTTTTTCTCGAGAATGTTGAATGCTTATAATAATACTTCGAGTTACTCTCATGATGGATTCTAGAAAAGGCCTCTTTATTTTAGATTAGGGTAGTATCTATAAGGCTCCAGTTTTCCTTAATGTGTAATGAATTTAATTTATAGACTGCAGGTTAACTAGTGTGTTCTTTGTTTAGTTGAGAAAGAGAAAGTAAGCTTCATTGTAGGTTCTGGGATTTTTGCTTCTATTAAGGAGAAATGGATGCAAAAAGCCATATTTGGGTGGCAATCGTCAGTTTCAGATATTTAATCATTAATGGAAAAGTACTTATTAATTAATTGTATGATAGGCTTTGAGGAATAAAATTCAAAAAGTGCATAGATTCTAATTCCTACAGAGTCAACATCAAGGGACATCATTTTCCTTTATATTTCATTTTATTTTTCCTCCATATATTACATTTGTGGTATTTAGAGATTTTATTCTAGGACCAATGGATGATTCAGTCACTTACTCATTTGTTTATTTACATTTGAGAGCATCTTTTCTTTGCTAAACACTGAGAAAATGCCTAAACATTTTAGAAGATATGTTGAAATTTGGGAATATTAGAATGTGCCAATGCTTAGCACCTCACCCCTACTGCACTTCAAGTAGATTTAGCAGTTGTCATGTTCATCTGAGTCCTTGGCTAATTGGGAGGTCTACACTTTGTGTCCTCTGCAAACTGTCTTAGCATAAATCAGAAGGTCTTGCTGTGCCTTCCAACAGAAGGCAGCTAACAATCTCCTCAATTGTTTACAGAGAAGACTTTCAAGTTAAGAGGGCATTCTTTTTAGTTATAACTTACAAAGATAGTTGTTAGTTCCCCAATTCTTTATTTTTGAGATGCGGGTTCTCAAACTCATTGGCACAAATGATCTTCCTGTCATAATTTCCTGAGTTGTTTGGATTACAGGTGTATACCAGTGTATCTGGCTCTCAGTTTGGGGGGACTGACATGAGAACAGGAAAATACTGTACATTACAAGACAGCTGATCATTCCCTATGTGTAGCTGAACTAGAAATTTATCCATATATTAGAACAAGTGTTGTCATAAGAGACAATTACAGACCTTGATCCTGAGGATTATAGATAGCAACATATATATTTCTTAGTGTGGAGACATCCATTTAGCCTGACATTAGATCAAGAGAAAAGCCAAATTCTTAGGGAAAAGAGAACTGAGATGAAAGGGGTTCATGCTATGCCATGGTCTGACATAGAGAATCTTTCCTGGTGTGTGTCTTGGTCTGAGAAGTTTATATCTGCAATCTCATGGAAAAGTTGTCAGAATTCTAGAGAATTAATTCCAATCTACCACTTCCAGTGTAACCCATGACAAAAATAAAGACACTAAGGCATATTTGTGGTTGTGGAGAGCCAATGGGGTCCTATGTCCAGCTAGGATGTTCTGGATAACCAGAACAAGGCCTCAACCCAAGGCTGCACTCAGATTTTATTAATTGTTGATGAAAACAGTGGCTCAGAGATGAGTGACTTATGAGAGTGGTAGGAGCAATCTTCATAACACAATCTCAGGTGGTAGCTAATGTTTTGGGGTTAGTGCTTCAGCTCTGATGTGTGATTTTTTTATGCCCTGGGAAGTCACAGCCTCTTATCCTGAGACTCAGTTCCACCTGACAGCACGGAGCATGGCTCTCCACCCCACCCAGCTCACACCTGCCTTGCTTCCTAGACTACACATCAACACCCTGGCTGGACTGATTTAAAGCCAGCTAAACGAATAAGTAAAAGCCCTTGCCAGCTCTGCACACCTCAGTGCATGGAAATAGAGCCAGGGTGAGCTAAAATGGAGACAATTGCTCTTGCTTTCAAGAGGAATCATCCAGGGAGTCCTCCAACGTCTGAACGATGATATGCTCCCAAAATTCATATGTTAAAACCTAATTTCCAATATGACAGCATTAACATAGGGGGGAATAGATGGAGTCATGAAGGCTGCACCATCATGAACAGGATTAGTACCCTTATAAGAAAGTTCCCTTGTTCCTTTTCATCATGTGAGGAAGAATTAGGAGGTGACAGTCATGACTCAAAGAGTACCAGCTCTCTCTTGGTACCTTGATCTGCTGGTTTCTCGATCTGGGACTTAGTCTCCAGAACTGTGAATAATGCATTTCTGGTGTTAATAATCAGTCAGCTTGAGGTGTTTTGTTAAAGCAGCATCAATGAATTAAAATATGCTACCATTTTGGGGCCAGGGAGATGGCTCAGTAGAATAAACGCTTGCCTGGCAAGCACAAGGGCCTGAGTTCAATCTCCGGTTCCACAAAACAACAACAACAACAACAACAACAACAATAATAATAATACATAAAATATGCTACCATTTCATCAATTTTCAGATTACTAAATTACTACATTTTTACATCCTGTGTACTAGTCCAAAATTGGGGAAAATAGATTCTAATGAGAAAAGTTACTGAGCACTAACATTTGCTCTTAAATTTGTGCATTCCTTCTGGCTGAAGTCCTGAAATTCAAAGTTATTCTTAATCTTGACCCTGCTAGTTTGTGCTCTGCTGTATTTTTAACAATACCAATGGGCTGGTGAAAGAAACCTACACCCATAAAGCATATGGATTTGATTTTTCATGCTGGAAAATTAAGGACATCTGGGTTTTTTTTTGCTATAAACATGCTTTTTTGAAAATCTAAACATAAAGTACTGGTCCAATTCATCAATATTTTGGAATGAATTTTATTTTTATATGTCTTCATAAAATGTCAAATGTTTTTTTCTGTAGTAAAAAAATCATAGTTTTTACATTATCAGTTAAAAACACATTGAAAAGAGCCATATTAAAAACTGAAAGCCAGTTTATTTTAAAGAAACTTGGTAGGGATATCTAGCAGAGAAAAACCATCCCTTGAAGACATAAAAATGTACTTATAAGATTTAAAGTAATTGCATACCTTGGCAACTATTTGCTATCTAAAAAATATCTAAATTTTTATATATACTGTATTTTTTTTAACTTGGCCATACAGTTTTAATTAGCTTCACTGTGGTAGGATTAGCTTCATTGAAATAGATTTACTTCACAGTGAGCTGAACAGTGCTTTATGTATCACAGATTTCCAACATAAACTATAATTCATAAAGGCCAATGCAACTCTTTTCTTTGTAGCTGGGTAACCATTTATGTTTGAGGTGAAGATGTTAATATGGAAATTTTGTGAGCTAGGAAAGAGGACGAACGCTATCATTCTAATTTATGACCTTTCATATAAGGCCAAATGTAAAGGCAACTTCAATTGTTTTATATCTCAGGGCCAGCACATAGCAGATGTATGAAATTTGGAGTGTTAGACATAAACTTTTATTACCAAATTATAAATAATTTCTCCCACTTATAATGTTCACCTTTCAAGTTCATCTTGATTAAAATACAAGGGCAGCTTCACACTGATTTCACTGAATTTTACAGCACTGAGAGAGATTCCTGGAGTTCATGATGGAACATAAAGCACTGGAATATTTGGGAATTTTTGCCCACAGTGGTTCAGGTGCTGAGCCCATCTCTTTTGAAATGTAAGTTGTACTAGAATGATGGCAAATGATAGCTGAGCATGTAAACATCTCAACTAGTATATCTGAAACCAAGTATTGATGATGTAGAATATAGCCCTGGTTTGAATAAAGACAAAAGACATACGTACTGATTTTCCTAAGAAATTCACCCATCAGTCGATAACGGATTTCAAGATGATACAGCTAAATTGGAAGATCATTCCAATATGTCTACTCAGAAGACATTCCATAGCTATAAAGTGTCTTTCTTCTTTTTAAAACAAATAATTTTCACATTCTCAGATGAATGGAAGATAAGAATGAACCCAAGTATCCCCAAACTAGAGCAGTATGACTTTACTGTCTGTAAGTCTAGGAACCATCTGCATCCAGCTCAGGACTCCATTCCAATTAATGCACTACTCAAGCAAAACCAGTCGGTGTTCTAGAATCTTAACAGCAATGTTAGATACTAAAATCTGCTCTGCAGTTGGCCCATCTCTGATTCAATATTCATATTTATCATACCATTCACATATTCACAGGACTATCTAAGTTTTAAAAAACAAGCCAGACACGATACCTGCTCTTATGAATATATAATACTTAAGGACATATCTCTTCAAAAGCATAGTATAAAGAACTGTATGTAAATCAATGAAATGACAAGAGTTTACTTAGTACTTTTTATTGTAAGAATAAAACAAAAGCATTTGCTTAGTTTAGGAATAATAGTTTTAAGAGAGTGAAAAGACAAGCCAGAGACTTGGAGAAAATATTTTCATTTTTATCTTTTTTTTTTTTTTTTTTTTTTTTTTTGGCAGTACCGGAGATTGAACTCAGGCCCTGGCGCTTGCCAGGCAAACATTTATTCTACTGAGTCATCTCCCCAGCCCGAGAAAATATTTTCAGAAGATAAATCTGATAAAGGACTATTATCCAAATTATACAAACTTAACAGTAAAAAAAAGAACAACCCAATTCAAAACTGGGTCAAAGATCTGAACAGATACCTAACCAAATAAGATACACAGATTTAGAATAATCATATAAAACAATATTTTACATCCTATGTCATCAAGAAATTGTCAGTTAAAGCAACAACAAGGTACCACTACAAACCTATTAGAATGGTAAAATCTAAAACACTGGAAACATCCTACAGTGGTGAGAATGTGGAGCAAAAGAACTCTCACTCATGTGGTGGGAATGTACAGTGGTACACACATATTGGAAGGCTGTTCAGAAGTTTGTTACAAAATCAAACATTTTTCTTACCGTACAATCCAGCAACTGTATTCCTTAATGTTGGCCCAAGTGGGTTCAAAACGTAATTTCACACAAAAACCTCCATATATGTTCATAGCAGCTTTATTCACTTGAAAGCAACCAAGTTGCCCTTCAGTAAGTCAATAAGCAAAGACATGGGTGTATATCCCTATGAAATATTATTCAGCACTTTGAAGAAATGAATTACTGGGCTGGGGAGATGGCTCATGGAATAAGTGCTTCCCTAACAATCACAAGGGCCAATCACAAGGGCCTGAGTTAATCCCCAGTTTCACAAAAAAAAAAAAAGGAAGAAATGAATTACCAAACCATGAAAAGACATGGTGGATTCTTAAATTCATTTTACAGAATGAAAGAAGCTAATGTGAAGAGGTTACCCAGTGGGGTAATGCAGCATGTGAACTACCAGGTATGTGTTGTATGAGTCCAACTATACTACATACTAGAAGTAGAATAAACCACAGAGACAATAAAAACACCAGTGATTACTATGGGCTGGAGGAGATACAGGTGGAATACAGAGTATCTATAGGGCAATGAAACTGTTCTATGTGATGCTATAATAGTGAATAATTTTCACAGTGCATTGGTCAAAATCCACAAATGGCACAACATCAAGAGTACACCTTAAAGCAAACTACGGACTTTGGTGACAATAATGAAGTGTCAGTGTAGTTTGTCAATTGTAATAACTGAACTATGCATGCTAAACCAAACCTTGCCAGATTATTTTTCTGACTCTATGCCTCCTTAATATAGTAAAGTTTATGTTCAGGGTTTTGAAGGCTAGTTCTTGAACTACTACTCAGAAAAATTCTTGGAATATGTTGTCTTGGTAATATAATAAAAGCCCACATGTGAAATATGGAAATATGCCTCATGAGTTAGTAAAAGCTTAATTGTAAACTGCTGAGCAAGTTCTGGGAACAACCACTTGTTTTGTTTTGTTCTGTTTTGAAACCACATTTCTTATAAGCTTGTTGGTCGAAGCCATTTGTCACATTGGGCTCTCACTTAACTGTGTCCCTTGGAAAGGTGGCAGCTGCTCTGCAGATGACCCAGGCCGTGAGAGCCCGCCACTCCCTGCTCACCACACTAGGTTGAATAGCTCTCAAGCCTCGGTGCCAAATCAAAAGCAGCAATGAGCCAAAAGCCCATTTTTTGACTTATTACAACAATCAGTGAAGAAAGTGGTACCACTTCACATTTTTATGAAGAAAGGCTTTAGGAACAGAGCTTTATATCCTATGGTTGTGCTGTAGTTACTTCTTTCATTCAGATAACATTTCAAAGTTATTTCCCTACATTTTAGGGCCAGGGAGATAGCTCAGTAGAATAAGCACTTGCCGGGCAAGCAAAAGGTTCCGAGTTCAGTCTCCAATACCGCAAAAGAAAAAAAAAAAGAAAAAAAAATTATACTGTGAAAACTTCAAATTCAGCCATCTCAATAAATCTATAACTATTTGATCTTTACTAAACCAAACTTATAGGAATAAAAGAAAGTCTCTGGAACAAACCACAACCATTTGTCATAGCCATGTCAATCAGAGGTTCAATACTTTTATCTTTAGCTAAGAGCCACTCACAAGAAGGGGAAGTCACTTTTTTATCATAAAGTTCCCCATTTTAGATCTCATAACACAGGACTAAGGACCTACCATTTGACTATTACAGTACCTCTGTTTATAGCATGACATCATACATAAACCTGTAAATTTTAAGCTGATGATTCCTATGCAGAGGAGCATTTTCCCTTTTCCTCTACAAAAAAACATTGAGAATTCACATAAACTTGTAAACCAAGCTCTCCTAGCAGCACTTAAATAATATCTTTTGTAATTTGAACTAGTTTGTAATGAATCACAATTTATGCCATTATCATTTAGTTACTTTGATGATTTTAGTTTTATTAACATTGCTGTGGAAAAATTTTTGTTAATAATGAGTCTTCACACATGTAATTAATATCAAAGGTGGGTTTAACGCTTTAAGGCTATTTTATTTTGTCTAAATTATCTCGGAATATTTCTGGATACTCATTGTCCATTATTTTAATAGTATATTCATTTCCTATGATTTGATATTCCTTTCATTTCTGTAAATAAATCTTACTCAAAGGATCACTTGTAATTTTGTTTTGTTTTTTGAATTCTCCTGTCTGTTAAAAGAACGCTAGAGCTGACTACTTCAACCGTACGTACTATATCAATTTTGTCACCAAACAAATCCTGGCCCTCGGATCCGCGCGCCTCGGCGCAGTAGGACGTTTTCGGCCCCCGCGGGCTACCGTAGCTGAGGAAAGCACTGATTGGCTGAAGCAGAAAGCAGCCGCTGCTTGGGCGGTTTCGGTTTTCCCTGCATGCGTCCGCGGAGGCCGGCTTCGTGGGGCGCCTGGAGGAGGGTTCTGGGTCCCGGCCGCGAGGTGAGCCGACGGGCGCGCGGGCCTGGGTGGGGTCGTGCGCAGCGTCAAGTCCGCTGCCCGAGGGTTCCGTCGCGGCGGGAGGCAGCCGCAGCGGCCCGGCCCGACCGAGGAAGCTCCGGCGCGCGGCCTGGAGTCGGACAACGCCGCGCCGCGCTGCGCTCTCGCCGTCGAGCCCGCCCGGGACGGCCCCGGCGGGATGCGCCCGGCCGCGCGGCGAGAAGCACCCGGGGGAACCCTGCCTCCCCGGAGTTGGAGTCCTAGCTGCGCCTGGGGGTGGCTGTTCCCGGGAAGCCCCGCGCCAGCCCGGGCGTTTGGCGGGAAAGCGGCCCGCACCCTGACGTGGCTCCGCCCGCTTTCCGGCGCTGCGGAACTCGCCGGGCTTCCGCTTGCAGCGGTGAGCTTGCCCAGGAGCTGCTGGCGAGGCCGGCCTTGCCCGCTGGGTTGGGAGGTGCGGAACCGCCCGATGAGACGGTTCTAGCTCCAGAGGTTTTCTCCGTGCTTGAATGTGCGCGCACGCACCCGTGCGCTCAGCGGGTCCCCCCACCCGCTTGTTCTGTTGTAGTGTCTTGGAATTAAGATGTTGCAGATAACGTTGAGAACGATTTAGCTTGTCCTCTCCACCCCAACCCTTTTAATTATTAATGTATGATTGCTGTAGGGAAATTGAAAATGCTAAAGACTGGCAAGAAATGGAATAGGTACTGAATCCTACGTACAGTCTTTCTGACGCATGTACTAGCTTTTACTTTGGCAAAGAGTGTGCCTGTTTTATTTAAGTTTCCTGTTTCCATTTCACAAGGCTTCCTAAATATTTCTGATTTTGTCTTATTTTGGTTGGCAGTTTCTTCATCGTTGTATCGGATCCATAAGCCATTTGCCCACTTGTAAGACATTTAGGTTGTTTTAAGTTTTTACCTCGTTCAAGCATTCCATGTACTACTTTGTAGAATCTAACTATACTTCAGATTATTTCCTTGAATTAGATTCATAGAAGTGTAGTCACTGGATTAGATTCTCGGATCTAATAAGGCCTTAAGGTCTGTAGATGATTTTTACAGAAAGTTCTAGTAGTTTATATCATTCATATATGATTGCCTCTGTCTCACCAGAAACTTGGTAGCGCCTAATACCTTTCTGACATATAAAACCAATTAACCAGGGCCTGTCTTGGAGTTTTCATCATTATATTAGTGATAGTCATGTGTGGCCGTTGTGTTTACTTGCTTGCTTGCTTGCTTGCTTGCTTGCTTGCTTGCTTGCTTGCTTGCTTGCTTGCTTGCATTTGTGCAGTTTTCAGAGGGGGTACGGTTGTGTGTTTTATTGGAGTTTGCCCAGACTAACTAGAGCAGAAAGACTCCTGGTCATCGAGCCTGACTCCCTTATTTTGCAGATGAGGAGCTTGGGGCCATGAGAGGTGAAGTGATGAGTTACTCAAGTCACACAGCTAATTAAGTGGCAGAGCTGGAATTAGAACTCAGGTTTCCTGCCTCTCAAGTGAGTACCCTTACCTGTTTGCATAGGTGTTGTTGTACTGAACTGTGGCATAATAAGATGCCGAAGTTCTTAAAAAATATTTACGTCATCTTTTAGAATTGTGCTAAGTAGTAAATTTTAGTCATCTGAGGAAACTGTAACAGTGAAAAATGAGAAACTGACCACTCTCATGTCAGGACTGGAAATCCCTTTGTTAGAATGACACCCCCATCTAGATTTTGACAGTAGTTTTCAGATTCTCTGTATGTTAGAACAAAATATTCCTAGTAAGTTATATAGTTGCCTCTCAGTATCTGAGTACTATTAGTGTCAGAACCCCTTGCAGATAGTAAAATCCGGATTCTCAAGTTCCCTAAATAAGTGGCTTAATATTTACATATATGTATGCAACCTCCCATATTCTAGTCATTTCTAATACTGTGTTGTTAAGGAGTAATAACCAAAAAGTCTACATGTGCAGTACAACTGTAATGGAGCTACTGGAATTTTCTTTTTTTAGTATTTTTGGTTTCCATTCATCTAAATCGATAAAAAGCCCATTGATATGGAGCAATGACTTAATTTATATCCCGTGTCTAGTTAGAACACAGTTATTAGTTTCCATTTATTACACCTTGAAGGATTCTTTAGAATTCCTTATTGCTTTAGAGCTAGGGAATTTTTTTTTCTTTTTTATTAGCGCTTAAAACAACATTTGTCAACCTCATTTGTCTCTTTGGACCACATCATCTTTAGTTGTGGAGGACTGTCCTGTACATTGTAGACTATTCAGCAACATCCCTGGCTTCTGTCCACTAGATAGCAGTAGCACCACCGTCCTTAGTCATGGCAGTCCAGAATGTGTTCAGACATTTCTGTGTATTTCTGAGTGTGGGGCATAAAATTACCTCTCTTTGAGATTTAAGGGCTTATAGGGGATGCCCTGGAGGAATTTATAAAATGTAAGCTGCAATGCTTCTTGCCAGAGTGGACTATAGAAACCTGCATACTAACAAATCTACATCTCTGTAGATTTGGGTGCCTCAGATTTTTGAACAACCGAGAAGTGTTTCTATTTTCCTTTCTCCTTCTGTTATTTGGTAGTCAGTAATGAGATGGTAAAAGATTGGTAGCTGTTAAAAGAACACACATTGTCCTATACTAATGCCTGTGCCTGTATGTAGACAGGAGCAGAGAAGGGATAGGACAGGTTTTTCTTGGCATTGGTCTCAGATGGCTTTTCCCCCAGATTTGAACAGTCTACTTAGGTAAGGGTGATACCAGGTGACTTGTCCTAGGGTGGTCTAAAGCCCATACTGGGATGCTGGTTGGCAAACAAAAATGACAGAATAGCCTGAGAAGGAAAGGTTGTAGGGCAGGAACTCCTTGGCCCTTGGGAGGAGGGAAACAAATAGCCTTCCTGCTTGGGAAGGAAGAATTGGATGAAATATGTAAAAACACACAGAACTGTTCTATTTGTCGAGATGCAAAGTAGTTGGCTTGCCTTTAAAGCTGTTCTTACTATGTGATGCCCCCATTTAGACCCTGTTAGGCTGGTGCAGTGCTGTATTTACTGGGGTTGTAATATTATGTCTTGTGACTTTTTGCTTTTCAAATTTTATTTTGTCCCCAACTATTAATGCTCTAGGATGGGGTAAACATTGCCTAGAAATAAAGATTTTCATATCTTATTAGGACAGCTCAAAAAAGTCACATATACATTTCTCTCTAGAAGGCAGCTATTCTCACTACTATGCCACCAACACAGACTACATTTCTTTCTGTTCAGCCATTAAATTTTACAAGCTAATTACAGTAGTTTGTCACTGGGAATTTTTTTCCACAGCGCTGTGGCTCTCTAGCCAGAGCACTTGTTGTCTTCAAGACTATGCCCCAGACATAATAGGAATCTTGACAAATCCAATGAGGATTGTTCCACGCAAGGAGCTTGGGCTCTGGGTGCAAGCCTTGGTTCTGCTTTTCAGCCCACAGCATATCTCTGAGAATTGCTCATGAATCCAACATGGCCGGACATATTTTTAAAAAGTTACCTGGGTAATTTACAAATGTTCTCATAGTAGACCACTCACACTTGTCAGAAAATATATGGCCTTTGACTTAATAGCCACTTGTGAAAAAAGGCCATTTAAAACAAGGCTGGTAGGAGTCAGGGGAGAGACAGTAATCATAGAGTGGCTACAGCTTTAATTTGGAAGGGAAAAGTTTTACCAAGGTGACCCTGAAGAACGGAGGTCTTTTTCTTCTTATGTGTTTATGGTTCAGGAGTCTTTTCTCTTGCTCCAGAAATTATTGGAACTGATCCTTCTGCCTTAGCCAATTTAAGAGATGAAAACTTAAAATTACATGAGCCAAGTGATGGGAAAAATTGTGGTGTCAAGTCCAATTTACTCCTACAAAATGGATTTATAGGCAAGTCATTAAGTAACAGGGAGTAGCAAGGAAGCCTAATGAAGACTAATGTAAAAGGTACCAGCTCTCCTGAAATGATGGATAAAATGCATTTGAGGCAACCATACTCTTTCCAAATAAGTTTAAATTTTTTTCAAAAATTTAGCAGAAATGTAGATATTCTATAGGACAAATGGGAAACTTAAGACTAGCCTTTCTTCTCCTGTGGCTTAGTCCTCTGAGGAGAAAGACATGCCTTTTCAAGAAAAAGAATATAAAAAAGAGTAGGGGTGACAGGTTGTATCAAATGCAGCCAGATGTCAATCTAGATGATGCCAGAACTGAGGCAGCCTTTCTCTGCTCTGCCACCTGAGCTACAAAGTGAACCCAAACAAGTCCTGCTTAATACCCTTACATTCCCAAAAGATGGTATTTCCCAAGCTTGCTGGTTTGTAAGAATTGTCTGTAACTGTGCACAACCCCAGATGAGTACACTTGGGGAAAGTGACCAGAGTGCAGGCCCACATCCTGGAATGAATGTGGACTGCTCCCTTCTGTACCATTCTCCTTTCCTGTGCAGATTTAACACCCTCCATTATCTTTGCCAAGACTTCTGCCTTTTTAGCTAGTGGACTTCTTTTCCTTCAGACACCACTCCTGTGTCACTTGCAGAAAGCCATTTCCATGATCTTCCATGGCTATGCTAAAGTATGTTCTCTGCACTGTTCTCTTCCTATCTCATAATTCTGTCCCTTCACATATAGCCTTTGTAAAACTCCATTTCTGTGGTATTTGCCTCCTCACCCTCCCTAAACTCATAAGGGTGCAAGGCTATGCCTTACATCTGTGTGACACTTAGTAGGTGCACCTTGAAAGTTTGATGTGTTGATTGCCCTCAGAAAGAGGTTAATGTAATTAGAATAAAGAGGCTCCATATAGGTGTTATTTTTGGCAGGCTTAGAAGAACATGTGTGCTTTTTCAAAACATGTAGAAATGTAATAACATCTTTAAAGTAACAGATAGTTTGGAACAGCTGAGCCTAGGTCTAGAATTTTTTTCCCCATCATTAACTTTTTTTGGGGGAGTGCCAGGAAATAAGCTCAAGACTTCATGCATGTTGGGCAGATGCTGTGCCACTGAGCTGTATCACTGACCCCACCATCATTAACTTTTTTTAAAAAATTTTTTATTTATTTGGTACAGGGTCTTGCACAGCTTAGACTCATAATGATTATCCTCCTAACTCAGCCTCCCCAGTGCTGGTATTACAGGTATGCACCACCACATCTGGTTTGAGGGCTGGCATAACATGCAGTACCTGGAATCGAACCTGGGTCCTCGTACTTGGCAGGCAGGTGCTGAAACCACCAAGCTATTTCCCAGCCACCATCATGAACTTTTGACTCCTTATTTCTTATTTGTTTATCCTAACCTGTAAATACTCTAGGATTAGCCAGATTAGTGATAATTAGAGTAGTTAATCCCTACAGTTATTCCTGTGAACTACATTTTCACATCACAATGCATTTTAGGATTTTTTTTTAATTGTGAAGGAGACAGTCTTAATCTCAATTTTGTACTGAAGAAATTGGCATAGTGGGATTTGTCCTCTGGCAGAAATGATCCTGAGATTCATGTCCTTATCAGGCCCTCTGGGCTTCCTGAAGTGTTCAGCCACAAAGCAGTATGTGTGCAAGATATAAATAAGGTAGCTTAGAAATATATACATATTTTTTTTTTTTTTTTTTTTTTTTTTCCCCCACACAGTACCAGGGATTGAACTCAGGACCCTATACTTGCCAGGCAGATGCTTACTCTACTGAGCTATCTCAATACCCAGCCCCTAGAGATGAATGTTAAAATTTGTTTTTCATTAAACTCATTAATGATAGTGAATCTGTTACTGTGCTTACTTTGTGATGTTTCTCTTTGCACTCAAAAAGCATGAATGGTGCAGTTTGAGTCTTGAATGAATAGTAGTTGGAATTTTATTTTATTTTTTATTTTTGTTTTATTGAAGTACAGATATCAGTGAGACAGTTTTAAGATACATTGACAAGATAGATTTGATAAATTAATACATTGCAAACTTTTCATAATGTTTTGGTATCATAGAAGGTGCACACATGATATTATACTTACAGACATTATTATACCATATGTCTCTTATCAGTAAATAAAGATTGTATTGTATCTTATTTTTTATACCTGAATTACATCAAAGATTCAATAATTAATACTTTCTACCTTGATATTTTCCTAGTGGTTGTCCATAGTACTAGAAGTTGACATACTATCCTGTCCAACCACAATTAGTGCAAATCTTGCCTCTCATAGAATTATGTAGAAGCACGGCATTATCTATCCCAATTGTACTGTCCGTACACACACATCGTGATTCTTCCTTTCTATACCCCTTCCTTTGTCTACACCTGTCAAACATGGGCACTCCATTGTCGTTCAACTAATTTAGGTGCCTGAACTCAATGACACAATCTAACACAGTCCAGCATTCCACAATAGTGAGTTATCTGAAGAAGTTGTCGACCATAGGCATTTACAGCTCAACTTATTATTATGGCCCAGTGGTGTGTACCTCATTTTTATACTCCTGCTGGATGGTTAAGACCTAGATAGAGCAAGACATACCAACACATGAACTTTATATTTCTTATGTGGTCAGAGAAGTCCCCTCAGGGTTTATCTTGTCATTCTGTACCTTATTCTGTAGATCCTTTGTCTATGTTGTCCATGTGGATGAGTCACAGCCAGTGCTTGACCAGTTTGCTCTCTGTGAGAACCTGAGAGAAAGTTTTCTCTGCATGTGACTCTCCCCAGGCACACTATAGATCATTAGTCTCTTTCCTCTGTGGCTTCATAATCTCCTTGTTCAGAAAATTTGAGAATAGGTTGAGATCGTTTCGGCCCCAAGACCTCTAATCATTCGCTTTACCGGATAAAACTGCGACGCGGGTCTTCGTCTGTCTGCGAGAGCGCCAGAAAATTTGGAGTTCAACTGAGTTTCATGATGTTGCAGTACAGGTTCTCCAATGTCCTGAGTCTTTGCTGACCTTGAAAGGTTAGGGCCAGTAGTTGGAATTTTAGTTATTGAGACTGTGGAGCTTTGTTTACTGCCATACCACCTTGAACGTGCCCAGTTGTCTGATCTCTGAAGCTAAGCAGGGTTGGGCCTGGTTAGTACTTGGATGGGAGACTATGGATTGTGTGTGTGTGTGTGTGCGTGTGTGTGTGTGTGTGTGTGTATTGCATATATATTGCATCTATACAATTCAGTGGAAAAGCCAAATTATAATGTACTGAGCAAAATAATCTTTTGAGACTGGGGAGATAACTCAGTAGAATAAGCACTTGCCTGGCAAGCACAAGGGCCTGAGTTCAATCCCCAGTTCTGCAAGAAAATAAACAAACAAAAAAATCTTTCAAGAGGGGGGTGGGGCAGGGGCTGTTCAAATGGTCCAAATGATAGTCTCTGATTTGTTTCTTTAAACTCAGATACTGACTTTTCTTGGTTAAAAAAAAATTACTTGTTATTGCCACTTTAATTACTCATGCCCTTTAAATAAAAGTTTAAATAATTCTTCTAGACTCTAAATTCCTAGGGTCAAAGCCTTTGTATATGATGTGGTTTTGAATTTTGTTGTATAGTGTGTGCATGCACGTATGTGTTGAACAAGTAGGAAAAGAGTAACTTAGGTATTTCATTTTACTCAAACTACAAAACCTGCACAAACTGACTTTGAGAACATCTAACAGTTCTAGACCTGAGCTCAGATCCTTGGGTTGGAGTGAAATAAGCAGTGATATTGTAGAGGAATGTTTGATGAATATTTTGATTGAAAACAACAAACGACCTTCAGTTATTAGACTTCTTAAAATATTATATCTGTACTAATTTTTAAGTCTCAGTGGTACATGGCTACTGAATGTTAGTGATGTTGAATTTTTTTTTTTTTTTAGTACTCAGAATCAAACTCATGACCCTGCACTTGCCAGGCAGATGCCTATGCCACTGAGCTATCTCCCCCAACCCATGATGTTGAATTTGAGACAAAAACTGATCTCTGTATTTTTTTTTTACTCAGATTTTAGTAAAGTAATTATTTGTTTGCCAAAGTAACTTTAGCAAAACAGCTCTTGTGTAATTGAAGTTTTGAAAGGAGTGGAGCCAACTTTTGTCCAGTATGATTCATTGGGTGTGTAATGCCATATCTCTATTTCAGGAGCCTTTTTCTTAAATTTTAAAACTTTATCATTTAAAGCCGGGTGTGGTGGCGCATGCCTGTAATCCCAGCGCTCGAGAGGCTGAGGCAGGAGGATTGTTGTGAGTTCGAGACCAGCCTGAGCTACAAAGTGAGCTCGAGGCCAGCCTGAACTGCATAGTGAGACCCTGTCTCAAAAAGACCAAAAAAAAAAAAAAACTTATCATTTAGTTATCATATCTGCTATGGCCATGACTGTATAATTCAGTCTTTGGTAATTTGGATAATTGTACTGCCAGTCTCTGCTGGTCTTCTCAAAGGAGCATCTAATGCTTAATTTTTTTTTCTTTTTGTTCTAATTTCCTGTAACTTTTTTATAGTTGCTACTTTTGTTTTGTTTTTAACCAATTTTGTATGCTTGTATCTGATAACCTAAACAACTAATTTGAAGATAACAATAAAGCAACCATTGTTCAATTACCATTACTTTGTTTAGTGAAATTTTATATTGTTTCTAATGGGTATTGTTGTTTGTTTGTTTGTTTTACTATTTTGTATTCTTAAAAAAAAATTTAATCTAGAACATGACCAACTGTCTACTTATTATCTGTGCAACCTTAAGCAGGATATTCAACTTTCTATGTCTGTAAAATGATAAATGGGTAGTGAAGCTCATAGATTCATAAATGTGTGTTTTCAGCAATAATAATTTAGGTATTATTCATAAGTTTGTCCACATTTTGTAAGTATAAGACTGATTGGAAAAATCATGATGTGTGTGTATGCACAGTACAGTTGGGATAGATAACGCTGTGCTTCTACATAATCCTATGAGAGGCAAGATTTGCACTAATGGTGGTTGGACAGGATACTATGTCGGCTTCTAGTACTATGGACAACCACTAGGAAAATAACAAGGTAGAAAGTATTAATTATTGAATCTTTGATGTAATTCAGGTATAAAAAATAAGATATGCAAACAGCTATAGTCTCTTAATTTACTGATAAGAGACATCTGCTATAATAATGTCTAAGTATAATATTATGTATGCACCTTGTATGATACCAAAACATTATGAAAACAGTTTGCAATGTATTAATGTATCAAATCCATCTTGTCAAGGTATCTTAAAAATGTCTCATTGATATTTGTACTTCAATAAAACAAAAATTAAAAAAAAAAAGTCTGATTGGAACTCAGATGTCTTGCCACTTTGTGGTTTCATTACATTAGAGGGCAAATTGTTTATTCTTTCTATACCTTTATTTTCATCAGCAAAATGGGGCTATTTAGATGTCCCCAGAGTTCTGTAAAAATTAAGTGTGATAGTGTTTACAGAGACCTTAGTGGGAGTGCTCAGTATGCAGGGAGTGCTCATGAGGCAGTGGAGATGGTAGTGGTTGCGATGCCCGTACTGACGGTGCAATAGTAGTGACAGACGTCGCGAGTGGCTGAATACAGGGCTCTCTAAGGAGGCTGTGCTGTGGGACTTTTTACAGGGCCTGAGCGAGCTAGTGCATGTGAAATGCTTGGCTTAGTGTCTGCTTCATGCTAAACAATGAGGTGTTAGCTGTCAGGCAGTAGTAGTGGAGTAGTAATGATTGCACCTTAGCAAGTAGCCCTTTGATAGTTGGCTTCTTATAAATTTATTAAAAGCTCAAGGTTGTTTGTTGAATAATTAGCTTTTGTCTTTATATTTATTGCTCTCTTTCATATTTCTGATCAGGATTTCTTACAATGAGTCTGCGGAAGCAAACCCCTAGTGACTTCTTAAAGCAAATCATTGGAAGGCCAGTTGTGGTCAAATTAAATTCGGGAGTGGATTACCGAGGTAATATTTTCAAGTTTCATCCTCACTCGTGTAACTAAATAAGTAAATGTAATTTAGTGATTTTCTTTAACCTTGTGAAAGTACCCAGTAGACCAAAAAAAACATTGATCATTATTTCCATATCCACAAGGTGTAATTCCTTCTAGGGGGAAGAAAAACGCTTATAGCACTTTATCCTTCTGACTTCCACTATTATTTGTGTGAGTTATATATTCCTAAACTCCCCGATAATAGCCAGAAATTCCTAATCATTTCAGTATTAATAACCGAATCCTGAGGGACACCTTGGCTGGCATTTATTTGTACAGATGTGTTCAATATTATCAAGCAGCTATTTAAACAGTATCGTATATAGTATGAACTTATAACTCATGTAATGTGGGGTATCCAAAGTGTTCTTGTAGAAAATATTAAGAGGTTCTAACATTAATTTTGCAGAAGGAATGATATCAAGTTTCATTTTTAAGAGTTACTAAATCCTTAATCTTTACAAATTAAAATTCTTAACTTACTTGGAATACTTCACAGGTATAATCAGCATCTTGTGGTCTCATTGTTTTCCACACATGCAGACTTAATTTTACTGAGAACTTAAAATGTATCCAGTGTGTTAGTCATTATAAATTTATATGTTATCTTTGAATAAATGCTGTGGGATCCATTGATATCCCTTGACTCAAACCTTGTAAGAAATCACTCTGCTTTACTGTTTTTTTTTTATATGAATATCACCCATTTAATTTGGTTTTTATGTTTGAACAAATGGATTTGTACTGAATACTGAGATAGTCTTGTATATTGCTTCTTACCTGTGAACTTTTTGATGAGCCCTAGGAAGGTGCAGATTGTATATTTGGTAGTGGTGGCATTGTGTTTAATGTCTTCTCAGTACCTACTTTGATGAAGAGATGAGCTATGTTAACCCTTTTTGTCTGAATTCTTTAGGAAAAAATATTTTCCCTTATAAAAGGAATGAATGTTTTAGTTTTTATTTTTAGAAATTTAAGAGCAAATTTTGGAAAAAATAATAGAAAAAACCAAAATCTCTGAATTTTGCCATCTACAGATAATCTTAGCAATTTCACTTCCCTATATACATTTAATTTTACATAAATGGAATCAGTGACACATGCAGTCTGGTTTTGTATTTTATTACACTCAATACATTTAGTTCTGTGACAACATAGGTATTATTGGCTACAGAATAATTGCTAATTGGCAGTATTATAGTTTTATTTTTAGTCTCCAGTTAGTGAATAATTATGTGTTTTATCTTTTTTGTTGTTGTTGTTGTTATGAATAACTCTCATTTTTTGTCATAGATCTTGAACCCTTGCCCAAATGTATCTTTAGAATAAAACCCCAGGACTAGGATTTCTGTGTTTGCCAAGTGGCCTTCTATGAGGTTTTGGATTTATTGACTTAATTGTCTCTTTTAGCCCGTGCTTATGTTGGTTTTTGCTTATCATTTCCAATCTAAGGGTTTTTTTTTTTTTTGGGAGGGGGGACCAGGGATTGAACTCAGGCCCTTGCACTTGCCAGGGAAGTGCTTATTCCACTGAGCCATCTCCCCGGCCCCTAAGTGGCAAAAAGTGATAGCGCTTTATTTATATTTTCTTTGTTCACAAATGAGGCTGAACAGGCTTTCACATAGATAATAACCGTAATTTTTCTTCTTTTGTGTTCTTGGTCTGTATACTGTTTCAACAAAATGTTTCACATTATCTGGAGAGCTTTACTAAATAAAAGAAAGGACTTACTTTGAAGTTAAAGAAACTAATAGCTCTGTAGTAGTTTCTCTGAAACTTTGAAGAGAAGGCTTCTGTTTTTTTATAGTAGTTTTTCCTCTAAAAGGAATTCTAACTAACATCCTGGGGAGATGTCTTTCCCCCCCTTTGGTATAAGAATATTTCATTAAAAATGAATGTTGTCTTTTGAAATAATCCTCCTGATTGTTCTATTTTCATACATGTTTGTATGTCATGTTTTAAATTTCTTGCTAAATTTGTGGTTGTAGTTTAGATGTGAGATATGAGATAGCACAGCATACAGCACACTGTAAAGTTGTATCTTAAGTTTTTTTCTTTACAGTTCATGTTCCATTCTGGTTCGTTGGGAATTTACTGCTTCTGACAGGATTTTGTTAGGTTAATGTCCTGTGCTCTCCTTATACAAACACAATTCTGAAAAGAAACTTTTTCTGCTTAGAGGATAATGGAGGCAGAGGCAGAGAGTGAGGGGCATATTAATTAAGTTAAGGCTGTAAATGAAACTGTTGGCTCAATCAGTTAATCAAATTGAATCTGATTATATTTTTTGCTTCTCTCCCCTCAACCCCCGAGAATAACACATAACTGATAGTTAGAGACTTACAGATTTTCATCTTTGGTGGGGGGGATTGTGGTTAAATATTGCAACATGTATGCTATCTTAACACAATTAACATGATTCACTCAAAAGTGTTTCCTTGAAAGCTCCCCATAATGTTTTTCACCATTAGTTTTGATTTGGAGATACTCCACTGTAGCAGAACAGAACGGGGTGCGTTGCAGTGCAATATGTTGCCCTGCATTCTCAAGCTGCTCCTCACTGAATCACAGCTTTGAGATGTTCTTTCAGGAGCACCTGCTGTCTCCTCTTCTATTATTTTAACAGATTGTGGAGACTTCCTCTTAACCCTGGAGTACATTCATCTGCTGCAGTAGATGTTGTGAAAGAGTGAAATAAATCTGCCAGACCCATATTTCACTTAGTGGCTAAAGTAAGAAATACTGCTGGAACCAAGGATCATTTGTCCATGCATAATCGCCCACTCTTGTCTTCAGCTTCCAAAGAATGGCATTTCATGTGGAAGATTTTCATTCTGTTACTTTTGTGAAGACAGTAGAAGTTTCTGTGGTACTCATACATACGAAGAAGGAAGTGACAGTTGTCACCTGTCCTATTGTAGTGGGTGCATGATTGCCTTCACAGTATGCATTTGCTAGCCTGCCTTCAGACTGGCACAGTAAAATCTCATTTTGTGTTTAAGTCTATTGGGTTTTGTTTACAGTGTGAATGTTTTGCATCTAAGAGTGAATGAATAAAGGGATTGTCAGTTCCAAGATAAACCCTGTAATTTTCAGCTCCTAATTACTTTGTATATTGTTTTGACTATTTGTCCCCAGGGGTCCTGGCTTGCCTTGATGGCTATATGAATATAGCCCTGGAGCAGACAGAAGAGTATGTTAATGGACAACTGAAGAATAAGTATGGGGATGCATTTATCCGAGGAAACAATGGTAATATTCCTTCACTCTATATTTGGGTATTCAAAATAAGTTGCATGTTTTCTAGATAAAATTTCAATTTTAGTCTTTGTTTTATAAGTACTTATATCTCACAGCTTCAGTGTCATTATTTTTTTAGACAGAAAATTTAGATAGAAATACTCTTTCCCTCCTTTTACTAATGAGGAATTGAGGAGCTTTGGTACGCTGACCTAGAATTCTGTTCTTTTAAATGTCACTTATTTTATCCCGTCAGTATATATTCTCTCCCTTTGGGCCTAGAAACTGAGAACTAAGGAGGGACACTACCTCCCTGCTATCTTTAAATGACATGATTTGGCACCTAGCTTTCACTGTTTATCCTTTTTCTGTTGAATGTTCAGATGCTGTTTGTGGAAACTTGCATCTTCTAGTGAGGCAAAAAGGATGAAATAGGTGTGGTTTTGAAGTTATGCAGCCTTTGACAGTTTACAGATTGGTGTGTTCAGTGTGATTATTTTTAAGTCTTCTCATTCAAAACACAAATTGTCAGTAAAATCATATTTAAATTTTTAGCAGAAATAAATAGATATCAAAATTATAGGAATCATCTTTTGATGCCCACCCCCCAAAGAGCTCTTGCATTCAAATATTTTACTGATTTCTTTAACTGAGTAATGGAATCTTCAGTCCATTAATGTTGGATCTTTTTGATGTAAACTAAGTATCAGTACCGTACTTCTTTACATCATATCTTTATAAAAATAAATCTTTTTCTTGTTTTTAAGCCCATCACCATGGATAGTTTCTTCTTCTATTTTTACATGTTCTTATTTGACTTTCTCCTTTTACTGATAAATGTTCCCATCTCACCTTACTTACCACAAGACAGTGACAGCACCTGTCCATGACAGGGACAGGGTCTTCCTTTCATATGCACAGTATACAGACATGAGAATCTGAGCATGCCTGGGGACAGGAAAGGAATTTCATCTTTCTTCATGTACAACTTGTCCTACTGAGTTCCTTATGGTGGTTATGATGGGACTAATTAAAGCTTTGGGTAACAGCAAAGTTTGAGACTCTGGTCAGGAAACTCAGAGACTTTGGTATCTCTTGAAAAAGTATTCCTCAATTTTTGTTTATCATGTTAAAAGTTTAAAGGTAAACAGAGTTCAGAGTTTATATAGGGGAGATGGATAAAAACATGCTATTTATTCTTAATGATATATCTAAATATAAATATAAAGTATTCTTAGATTTCAGGAACTTTTGCTTTTATTTTATTCCATTTGCATTTCTGGACGTAATTTGTAAAGGCAATGAGATGTTTAGATAAATTTAGACATAGTAATATGACATCAAAGCCAGGTCCAGATTAATAAAACTAATCTTTTAATTATTTGTGTATTTATTTGGTATAGGATCTCACTCTGCAGCTCGGACTCGTAGTGATCCTCCTGTCTCAGTCTCCCCAGGGTTGGGATTACAGGCCTGTGCCACCACACCCAGCTTTAGTGGACAGCTCAGTGTACCTGGGGTTCCAGAGCCAGCACCGCATACAGTATTGGGGATCAAACCCAGGTCCCTGTGCTTGCCAGGCAGGTGCTTAGACTACCGCACTCTTTCCCCAGCCCTAATAAGACAGTGTTCCCAGAATAAATTGTATAGCATGAGAATTCCTTTTAAATTTGTAGAGCTGCCGGGACAAAATCTATTTGCTTTTAAAACTTGCAGCTGTGATTCTTAAAGAGCAGTTGTTAAAAACCTATTTGTTTTTTTCTTTTCAGTATTGTACATAAGTACACAGAAGAGAAGGATGTGAAGACACCAAGAAGCCATTCTTTTCATAGTTGGAATATATTTTTTATGAAGTGTTTTCTATTTTTTGGTTCTTTTGTGATGTTAGTTGTCCTATCTTCATAATAGATGTGTTTTTTTTCACTGACATGTAAGTTGATTGTTTAGAATTATGGATTGAATTATAAAGAGCTTTTCACATTTACGTTTCAGTCATTTTCTTTTACTTCTGTGTCAGTTTACTAAATGCTAAAAAAATAAAATATACAAATAAAAAGCCCAAATGCATTTCTCCTACAAGGTTGTTTAACAAACTTCAGACAGTGTCATTTTATTGGATCTGCTTTACCTTTTCAGCTGACTAAAATGCTATGTACTTGAACATACAACTGAAATGTCCTAGAGGTGTTCCCCTGTATCCCCACCCCACCCCCCTCTGGGAATCGCACAGAGTTGGCTAAGATGTTCTTCAAAGGCGTCCAGTTTTATTTATTTATGGGTTTTGTTTTTTTTTCTTTTTTGAGACAGGGTCTCACTATGCAGTTCAGGCTGGCCTTAAGCTCACTTTGTAGGTCAGGCTGGTCTCGAACTCACAACAATCCTCCTGTCTAAGCCTCCCGAGTGCTGGGATTACAAGCATGTGCCACCACACATGGCTGAAGGCGTCCAGTTTTAGTCTGAAGCTATAAAAATGGGCCACCAGACAGAAAGATCAGCTGCTGGTTCAGCCACCTACTTAGATTGGAAGTCTTAACAGTGGCGCTTCCTCAAAAGGGTTTGAGTTTGAGAAGTTTTGAAGATTAACCATATCCCTGTTAGGTGAGCAGTCACCCTACAACTCCTCTTGTGAAGTTAGACTAAATTGTCTTGCTCTCTCAGGAATGTTGGCACCAGCATCTGTGCACACAGGCAAAGGAGCCACCCTTATGGGTCTCTAGTAGTCATTTTCTGTTAAAGGAGGGCTTGGTCTCTTCCCTCATTTAGGTTTCTGAGCTGTACCTGGGGAAGAATTTCTCCTAACCCTTACCTTGCAAGTGACTAGGGAAGCCTTTCTCTAAAATCACCTATATTCAAACATGATGCAGACTGTTGTGTGGCATGAGGTAGCTTGTCCACATTACATGACTCGGAGAGGGTTTGCACAATTTATTAATGAGCTTTTCACCACCCCACTTTATTCTGCAAACAGTTTTAAGCTGTCTGCAGGAACAGTGAGTATACCTGGGTGCTGCGGCTGAAGGGACAACAGACAGTGGTGCTAATGTGGCACTGGCTTGTTCTTTCCTCCGCAGTATAGCAGAATCCCCAATGCAGGAGGCAGCGGTAGGATTTCAGGTAATTGCCTAATGGAAAGATGTGGAAGCAGGAGGAGGCCAAGGCGTGTTGCTGGTTCTGGAGGGGTGTGTTGGCATTTGTCTTGTTTTATTTTAAAGATCAGAGAGTAATTGGAAAAATTATTTTTTTAATTAATAACTTGGGAGAGGTGAATGGAAACATTTCACAAGACTTCACTGTGTGCACACTGAAAATGAAACACTTTGTGCTATGCTTCAATAATTTATCACTTCTCGACAAGGGCTTGAAAAGGGTCCAGTCTGTAAGTACAAATCACCAATTTGCTCTTTTATAAATGACTTCTTTTGAGGAGAAAATGGAGGTCCCCCGGGTGGGGCGCACATGCTCTCCTTGTGTGGTAGCGTCTGTGGCTGCCAGGCTACTGCATCCCTTCGTTCACTCACAGCAGCCTTTATCCCCTGCCGCTCTGTAGCATCCTGTTTTCTGCTAACTTCTTCCCTGACCTGCCTGATAGCATATAAGTCTTTATTTTCCCCTTGCCATCTCCCAGCTTAATAGCTCTACAGTACAGCAGTGTTTTCATCCATGGAACTACTTTTAATCAAGACTGACTTTGGGAAATGCTACCATTTTTATGGTAATAAAGTACTGTATTATGCACTTGGACCAGCGCAAGTTGTCCCCTGAGTGTACCTTCACGTCGTAGAACCGTGAAACAAAGTGTAAATGCTAAAATTACTTTTTTCTTAACTGTAGTCTCCTAGAGGTCAGTAAATGATTTCCAATTGCACTGTAGCAAAGACATTTGTTCTAGGTTGAAGAATTTTTCACTTGAGCAAATACATTCTCGCTGATGCTGCCCCCAAGCCCTGCTGCTCGCTCTTTCTCCTGGGCTGTGACAAAACAGAATGTTTAGTGGGAAACAAAATTGTGCTTGATTTGTAGACTATCTGACTTCACATTCTGTTTTGGTCTTTGAGCTATTCCTTGGCTAATCTTCCAACAAGTCGAATTGATTCTTCAAAACTGTTTATCCCAAAACAGAGCTGTTGACAAGTACAAATACAGATGGTAGACATGTGGTCTGATTTTTATGTTCTCAGCATTCAGAGAGCGAATGTTACTGAGAAATGGTTTATATCTCGAGTCTCTTGTTTGAGGCAATATGTAATGCATGTTGGGAGTTCCTAATTATGTGGCAAGTAGTACCAAATGCTTAAGGGATTTCTGGAAGCGTCGACTTGGTGTGTAAGGCTTATTACCCTAGAGGCTGTAATTCATAAGAATAGAAACTTAGCAAGACCCTGACTCCAAGAAATAGAAAATAGAAAAGACTGGGAATATAGCTCAGTGTGAAGCCCTGGGTTCAGTCTCTGTACCAGATGCATACACACACACACAGGAACAATCTAATAGGAAAATTGGATAATCACACAGGACCTCATGGCATTCATGGAGGAAGATCTCTTCCCTCACTGCACAGATGCCGTGTTTGCATGGACCTCTGTCCCTAGAACAAATAATCTAGAATTTGAGCTCACACTTGTATTCAAGAGGCAGCTCCTAGCCCATGCTATGACTTTGCTGTTTTCCACAACCTAACTGCCTTAACCCTTATTTCTTATTTCCCTCCTGAATTAGAAGTCACTTTGACAGCAAAGACAAGCTGCAGGTCTATGCCTGCCATTATTTTAGGAGGCTCTGCTCAGCAGCAAGGCTCACAGAGCAGCAGGGCTCTGCCTGGTGTAAGGTTGCCCTGGTCACTGTGGAGCCAGACACCTCAGAGTGGCAGGATTGGCCTTGACTTCACTGGAGTCTGCCTGTCCAGCAAAGATTAGTTCTGCTAGCTGCTGCCTGTTGGTGCCCCAGTGCATGGCAGTGTAACTGTAAGTGTCCACCATTGCCTGTAAGAGCTGACTCACCATTAGAGCTCAGATGCCTGAAGAAGTAGGGGTAAAAGCTGTATAGGATGAAACAGTGGAGGTGGCCTCAGTGACCCCTCCTGTTCTGTCTGCCTACTTCCTGTAGAAAGTGGTGGCAGGAATCAGTTTAGCTGTAGGCTACAATCCCCCTTACAGGGTTGTGAAGTAATTGAGATGTACCTTCTGTAAACAATGAAGAATCAATTGGATATTTATGGGAGAGAGTGGGGCCATACCTTTACTTTTTAATGGGCCCTAAATGATGATACTTCTATTTAAAATCTGGACACATCAGGATAGTTTGAGAATCTCAACTGCATGCTGAAGTTCCAAAGAAACTTGACTGGATAGTTTTGAAATCCACTTTCAATTATTTTCTGTTTCTTCACAGGCCAATGTGGTTCAGCCTCTCCTCTGTATTCCCCTGCCTCCACCCCCAGTACTGTGGGTTGAACTCAGGACCCTGTGCTTGCCAGGCAGGTGTTTATTCTACTGAGCTATTTCCCCAGCTCCTCTGTATACTTTTTTTTTTTTTCTCTCTCTATGTTGCAAAGTTGGAAGGCTGATTGATCTGCAGCATTGAAGGATTTTTGTAGTAATTTGAGTTACAGCAGATAGAAAGATGGACTCATTCTGGAATGTAGTCACATCATAAAACACTGGAATAAGCTAGTTGTATTTGTAAAGGCTACTTTATAGAAGTGTTCATGTCTGTGACCTCTATTAATTACAAGCCTTATACTGGAGTGGATGTTCTGTTTGACAAAATATACCTATAAAAGAGACCAATTTGAGAAGTTTGCATAAATAATTTTACATGAAACATTTTTATCATCATATGTATATAATATTCCAAGTCACTGTTCAGCATTTCTTGCAAATAGAAATCTTATTAAACTTACAACAACAAAAAGATTAATGACTTATAATATTTGCAATGGGTAGGTGATGCTCTCAGACATAGAATATTCTCTTCCCCAAGTGGTATGTCACAGGCAATCTCCACCTCTCAGTGGCTTGAAGCTACATATGATTTTCACTTGTACATCTTGTCCACAGTGGTCACCTGAGGCCCAGGGTTGCGGGAGGTCCCTGATGTTCCTACCATTTTGGCATGGGACTTCCCCCTTGCTGCCACAGGAAAGGACATGAGAAATCACCTTCTGGCCCTTGCCTGCCTTAGCTTATAAATGGTGCCAGGCACTTCCATTTTTTTTCACTAAAGCCAGTTATATTGCCATGGTTTAGTTTGAATTTTCAGGAAAATCTAATAATCCTTTCAAGGACTCAGAAATATCTGTTAACACTGGTAGTAACTGGTAATATAAATGTATGCATATTAGTCATGCATCTCCAGAGTAACAGTGACAGATTGTGTATAGACAAGGATATATATATATATATTTTTTTTTGTCTGATAGTATAATTCCCAATGCACATTCATTCATTCAATGACAGACTAAAAGGTACAAACATCTTTTTATAATAAGCCAGAACATCTGTTATCCCAATAATACAAAAAGAAAACAGATACAAGACAGTCCTGTGACATTTTTGTTGTTGTCTCATTTTCATTTATAGCCTTTTCTTTTTAAACATTTACTTGAGAGACAGTATGGCAGTAACTGGTATGTCACGACAAGCAGTATGTATTTAGAAGACCAGAATGACAGGCATTCCAAGCATGACCCTGCTATAATGCTGTATATGGTTAGATCTCTAAATTTCTGTGTAAAAATATGTAATTTTTTATTCATATTTTAAAAATATTTTTCATTTTATTTTTTAAAAATTTTTTCTTCATGTTCTGTACGGACTTAAAGTTTAACATATCACCTTGATGGAAAATACCTGTTCCATGTTATGCCTAAGATGTATGATATTCAGACAGATGGGGAGTTAAGCTCAACTGCCTATGTTGTAGGGTAATAATAATAATAATAAGCTTCTCTTCTGGAGGGTTAAAAACCTAAGTTTGCAGACCAAAAATTAGAGAAAAAGAAGGGCTGCAAGGACAGACAACATTTTGGCCCTAGCCTTTCAAGATCAGTGAAGACTCAGGACATAGCAGAACCTGTACTGTGTAACATCCTGTAACTCAGTTGTGTCCCCAATTTTCTAATCAAGGAGATTATGGGGCCACAGAGGAACGTGACTGATGATGTATAGTGTGCTTAAGGAGAGTCACACGGAGAGAAGACATTTTCTCAGGCTTCCACAGAGAGCATATTGGTCAAGCAGTGGCTGTGACTCATCCACACAGCTGACACTGGCAAAGGATCTACAAACTGTAGTATAGGGTTTCAGGATAAATCCTGAGGGGTTTTGGCTGACCTTATCTGATACAAAAGTTACATTTCTTGTTATAGATGTCTTGCTTTATCTTGGTCTTAACCAGCAGAAAAGTATAAAAATTAAAGCCATATTAATATGCTGAGCTGACATTCTCTTAATTCAATGAATAGAGGGATCTGCTCTAATGGTGTTTGTGAATAGAATATCATGTCTGTACCTTGTACAGCAGATAACCACTAAGAAAACAATATGCAATGTATTAATTATTGAATCTGTCCTACCAATTTGATTTGAAACTGTCTCATTGCTATTTGTTCTTTAATAAAATTATGGAAAACAACATGCTGAGCTGTAAAAGGCTCAAATCAACAAAAGACATTGCCAGGCCTATGGATAACCCACTACTATTATGGACTACTGGACTATATTGGAATACTTTGCTGAATTCATGCATCTACAATATTTAAATGACAATGGAATACCCTTCTCTGACAAAACTAAACAAAAGGGATACAAATGAAGGACGATCTTGTATCTGTACATTCAAAATAGGTTAGATATATAGCTACATTCTCTTAACTCAGTGAACAGAAAAATTTGTTCTAATACTGTTTGTAGACAGGATATCATGTCTGCATCTTGTATAATGAATAACTAAGACAATATTCGATGTATTAATTATTGAAACTGGCCTACTAATCAGTTTTGAAACTGTCTCATTCCTATTTGTTTCTCAATAAAATTACTTAAAAGTACAGATATAAAATTAGTATTAAGGGACTTCTGTAATTAAAATTACACTTTTATTTCCACTTTACCCTTTGGGTGAATTTTATTAATATAATATCTGTCCTTAATCCTCTTATGAAAAGCATCACTCATTCATCAAAGCAAGCCTGCTCCCCCTCTATGACCCACCCACCTATACTTATGAACTATTAACAAGACATTTTATTTTTATATTTCACTGCAATTAATCTCTTCATAGAGTTCTCTTGCAATTCCATTTCTTCATAAGTGTGGCATGTGAGATTTTAACTATTTTGTTCCAGTTTTTTCTTGTTCAGTCAGTGGTAACAGCTCCACAACTCTTTGCTTTTGTAGTTCTATCATGGTCATAGTCTTATTCAAAGTAGTATAAATGCAGCTTTTATTCTCTTTCTGTTCAATTGCAACACGTTTAAAATGTGCATATAAAGTTTGGTATTGAGACTATTGCTGACCGTTTGTTTTTTAATTGAAGTACAAATATCAATGAGACAGTTTTAAGATACCTTGACAAGATGGATTTGATAAATTAATACATTGCAAACTGTTTTCATAATGTTTTGGTATCATAGAAGGTACACCATAATATTATACTTACACACATTATTACACCGTATGTCTATTATCAATAAATATTGTGTAGCTCTTTGCGTATCTTATTTTTTATACCTGACTTACATCAAAGATTCAATAATTAATACTTTCTACCTTATTTTCCTAGTGGTTGTCCATAGTACTAGAAGCTGACATACTATCCTGTCCAACCACAATTAATGCACATCTTGCCTCTCATAGAATTATGTAGAAGCACGGCGTTATCCCAGTTGTACTGTCCATACACACACATCATGATTCTTCCTTTCTATACCCCTTCCTTTGTCTACACCTGTCAAACATGGGCACTCCATTGTCATTCAACTAATTTAAGTGCCTGAACTCGATGACACAATCTAACACAGTCCAGCATTCCACAACAATAGTGAGTTGTCCGAAGAAATTGTCAACCATAGCTATTTACAGCTCAACTTATTATGGCCCCGTGGTGTATACCTCATTTTTATACTTCCTGCTGGATGTTTAAGACCTAGATAGAGCAAGACCTATATACCAACACATGTACTTGTTGTTGCTTATGAGGTCAGTGAAGTCCCTCAGGGTTTATCTTGTCATCCTGTACCTTATTCTGTAGATCCTTTGTCTGTGTCCTCCATGTGTATGAATCATGGCCAATGCTTGACCAGTTTGCTCTCTGTGAGAGCCTGAGAGAAAGTTTTCTCTGCATGTGACTCTCCCCAGGCACACTATAGATCATCAGTCTCTTTCCTCTGTGGCTCCATAATCTCCTTGTTCAGAAAATTTGGAGTTCAACTGAGTTTCAAGATGTTGCAGTACAGGTTCTCCAATGTCCTGAGTCTTCGCTGACCTTGAAAGGCTAGGGCCAAAATATTGGCTGGCCTTGTGGCTCTTCTATTTCTCCAATTTTCATCTGTGAACTTAGGTTGTTCACCATCCAGAAGAAAAGCTGTTTAGTACCCTACAGCATATGAACAGCATAGTTTGCCCTTTCTGACTAAACAGGCTTTAGTTGTACGTTTCCATTTGTATTTCTGCTTTTTGCTCCTTATACTAGGGAGACTATATGATATTTACACATGCGTGTCTGGTTTATTTCACTTCTGAGTATATGTTCAAGTGGCATCTACTTCAGTATAAAGGCTTCAAACTTATCATTCTTAATAGCTGAGTAATACTCCATTATATGGAAATACCACATCTTTTTCAACCATTCCTCATGTGATGGACATCTTGGTTGTTTATAAGATTTTGATATCACAAATTGTGCTGCTATAAACAGGTAAACATATATCACTATGATACAATGTTTTCAGTTCCTCTGGGAAAATTCCCAATAGTGGGATAGCCAACTTGAATGGGATTTCCAGTCCTACTCTTTTGAGGAGTCTCCACACTGACCTCCACAATGATTGTACCAGTCTACATTCCCACCAGCAGTGGAGAAGTGTTCCCTTCTCCCAGCAACCTCGTGAACATTTGTTGTTGGTTGATTTCCTTATGATAGCCATTCTTTCTGGAGTGAGATGGTATCTCAGTGTTGTTTTAATTTGCATTTCACGGATGACTAGCGATGTGAAGCATTTTTTCATATATTTATTCGCTTCTTTAATTCTGTCCTCTGAGTAGTATGTATTCATCTCAGATGCCCATTTCTGAATTGGGTCTTTAAATTTGAGGTTCCCTGTTATATCTTAGTTCTTTATATATTCTAGACAGAAGTCCTTTGTCTGATTGCTTATTAGTTAGGATTTTTTCAAAATTTGTGGGTTGTCTTTTCATTCTGTTGACAATTTCTTTTGATGTGCAGAAGCTCCTCAAGAAGAGTTGATCCCAGTTGTTGATTCTTTCAAGTGCTTCCCATGCAAATATATGTTTGTTCATGAACTCTTTACCTGCCCCTGTGTCTTCAAGAGTTCCTCCTACTTTCTCTTCCAGGACATTGAGTGTTTCTGTTTTAATGCTTAGATCTTTAATCCATTTTGACTTTAACTTAGTGCATGGTGATAGACCTGGGTCATGTTCTGGTTTTCACCATGTAGAAAGCCCAGTTTTCCAGCATCATTTGTTAAAGAGGCTATCTTTCTTCCAGTAAGTATGATTGACCCCTTTGTCAAAGATCAGATGGCTGAGTGTGTTCATAGATGCTTCTGCACCTTCTAATCTATTCCATTGATCCTCAGGTCTGTTTTGTTGCCAATACCATGTTGATTTCATTACAGTGGCTTTGTAGAATAATTTCAAGTCAGGAATTGTGATGCCTTCTGCCTTGTCTTTATTGGCTAAGATTGCCTTTCCTATTCTAGGTCGTTTGTGGTTCCAAATAAATTTTAGGAATGATTTCTCTATGTCTGGGAGGTATGTTGGTGGCAGTTTAATAGGGATTGCATTAAATCTGTGTAGCAATTTTGGGAGTATGGCCATCTTCACGATGTTGGTTCTTCCTATCCAGGAGCATGGAATATCTTTCCATTTTCTGAAGTCCTCTATAATCTCTTTTGTTAGGGTGTTGTAATTTTCCATGAAAAGATCTTTGACTTCCTTGGTTAAGTGAATTCCAAGGTATTTCATTTTCTGCGGTGCTATTATAAAAGGTATTGTTTCTATTGTTTCCCTTTCAGTGTGCTTGTTATCTGTGTAGAGGAATGCTATTGACTTTTGAGTATTGATATTGTATCCCGCTATGCTGCTGAATTTCCGTATCAGTTCTAGTAGTTTCTTGGTGGAATTTTTGGGGTCTTCCAAGTAAAGTATCATGTCATCTGCAAATGGTGATAATTTGACTTCTTCTTCACCTATTCTTATTCCCTTTATTTCTCCCTCTTTTCTAATGGCTGTTGCTAAGGATTCCAAGACTCTATTGAATAGGATAGGGGATAGAGGACATCCTTGTCTTGTACCTGATCTAAGAGTAAAAGATTTCAGTTTTTCCCCATTTAGGATTATAAGAACTTTTGGGTTGTCATAGATGGCTTTTATCAAGTTAAGGTAGAGTCCATCTATTCCAATTTTCTGTAGGACCTTGAACATGAATGAGTGTTGGACTTTGTCAAAAGCTTTCTTTGCATCAATTGAGATGATCATGTAGTTTTTAGATTTCAGTCTATAATATAATGTATTACATTTATAGATTTTTGAATATTGAACCATCCTTGCATCCCTGGGATGAATCCTACCTGGTCATGGTGTGTATGGTCTTCTTGATGATTTGCTGTATTCTATTTGCTAGGATTTTGTTGAGTATTTTTGCATCTATGTTCATGAGGGAGATTGGCCTGTAGTTCTCCTTTTTGGTTATGTCTTTCCCTGGTTTTGGAATCAGTATAATACTTGCCTCCTGAAATGATTTCAGGAGGACTTTTTACTTTTCAACTTCATTGAAGAGTTTGTGGAGCGTGGGAATTATATCTTCTATAAATTTCTTGTAGAATTCAGCTGTGAATCCATCAGGACCTGGACTTTTCTTTGTCAGTAGGCTTTTTATTATGTTTCGTATTTCATTGGCTGTTATTGGCTGATTGAGAGTTGTTATATCTTCTTGATTCAGTTTTGGTGATTTGTACCTTTTGAGAAATCTGTCCATTTCTTCTGTGTCTTCTATTCTGTGAGCGTAAAGATTCTCAAAGTAACTATTGATAATCTTCTGAATTTCCGCTGGGTCTGTGCTGATTTCACCCTTTTCATTCCTTATTGCATGTACTTGAATTTTCTCTTGCCTCTTTTTGATGAGGTTGGCTAGAGGCTTATCAACTTTATTGAGTTTTTCAAAGAACCAACTTTTTGATTTGTGGATTCTTTGAAATGTTTTCTTCATCTCAATTGAATTAATTTTTGCTCTAATCTTTATGATTTCTTCCCGACTTTGCGCTCTGGGTTTCATTTGCTCTTCTTTTTCTAGTTGTCGTAGGTGCAACATTAGGGTGCTAATTTGTTCCCATTCTGTTTTCCTAATGTGTGAGTTCATAGCTATGATTTTCCTCCTAACAACTCCCTTCATCGCATCACATAAATTCTGGTAAGTTGTACTTGAATTTTCATTGAATTGTAGATATTGTTGAATTTGTTGTTTAATTTCTTCTGTGACCCATTGATTGCTGAGTAGGGTGTTGTTTAGTTTCCATGAATTTAGCGGGTTTTTCTGGTTTCTTTTGTTGTTTATTTCCAGTTTCATTGCAGTGTGGTCAGATAATATGCCTGGGATAATTTCTATTTTCTTGCATATACTTACCCAGACCTCTGGACTAGTATGTGGTCTATTTTGGAAAATGACCTGTGTGCAGCTGAAAAAACTTTTTATTCAGCTGTGGTTGGGTGGAACACTCTGTATATGTCCACCAGGTCCATTTGTTCCAAGCTCTGGTTTAGTTGTGCTACTTCCTTGCTAATTTTTTGTCTGGTTGATCTATCTTTTTGAGATATGCGTGTGTTAAGGTCTCTTGTTAAGATTGTGTTCTTAGACATTAGGTTTTTCATGTCCATTAAGATTTTTCTTGGGGCCGGGGAATAAATGCTTCCCGGGCAAGCGAAAGTACCTGAGTTCAATCCCCAGTTCTGAAAAAAATAATAATAATAATTAATAATAATAATAAATAAATAAAATTTTAAAAATTTAAAAAAAAAGATTTTTCTTACATAGTTAGGTGCTCCTGTGTTTGGTGCATAGATATTTATGTTACCTCTTGCTCTTGAATGTTTCCCCTGTATATAGTGGCCTTCTTTGTGTCATTTGATCATTCTTGGTTTGAAGTTGAGACTGTGTAAGAACAGAATTGCTACTCCTGCTTTTTTCTGAGGTGCTGGAACATGTAGTATTGTTTTCCATCCTTTGACTTTGAGCCTATGAATGTCCATTTGAGTTAAGTGTGTTTCTTGTATACAGCATATTGTTGGATTTTGTTTCCTAATCCACTGTGCCAATCTATTTCTCTTAATTGGAGAATTGAGTCCATTTACATTGATGGTTATAATTGAAATGTGCTGACTTATGTTTGTCATGATATTTACCGAGTGTTGTTTACTCCTTTGTATCCTGTGTTTAATTATCTGTCCTGTTTAGTGGGTTACTTCCATTCTCATTCATGGAGTTCTGGTCCTTGTGGTCTCTCTCTCTAGAACATCTCTCAGCAGCCTGTGAAGGGATGGCTTTGTCATCATGAAATTCTTTAGTTGTTCTTTGTCGTGGAAGTATTTCACTTCTCCATCAAAGTTGAAAGAGAGTTTTGCAGGGTATAGTAGTCTGGACTGGAATT
Source organism: Ctenomys sociabilis (assembly GCA_004027165.1). Lineage (NCBI taxonomy): Eukaryota > Metazoa > Chordata > Mammalia > Rodentia > Ctenomyidae > Ctenomys > Ctenomys sociabilis. Next base: position 54,561 of record PVKA01012718.1, read on the forward strand.
TGTTTTTGTGCAGGACTTGAAGAACTCTGCTCCATGCTCTCCTTGCCTTCATTGTTTGTGTAGAGAAGTCGGCTGTAATTGTGATGGGTTTTCCTTTGAATGTGATTTGCTTCTTCTCTCTAGCAGCTTTCACATGTTATTTTTGTGTTGGATTTCTGAGATCTTGACTATTATATGTCTTGGTGTGTTTTTGCTTGGGTTGAAGTTATGTATGCTTCAGTGACCTGAATTTTGGATTGTTTCCTCATATTTGGGAAGTTTTCTGTGATTACTTCTCCCCAAATTCTTTTTATGTCATTTGTATTGACTCCTTCATTCGCGTTGATACCAGTTATTCTCACATTGTTCATCCTGGCATCGTCTTGCAGGTGATGGTTTATTTTTTCCTGCATTCTTGTTGTTTTTAAGAGATCCTTTCTCATCTTTTCACTAGCTGCTCCACCATCTTCAAGATCTGAAACTCTGTCTTTGCTTTCACTCAAATGATTTTGTAGACTCGTGATTGATATTTTTAGTTCTTCTATATCTCTTTGACTGTTTTATGTGTTCTATTTCTTTTCTGTATTGCTCATTCAAGGAATCCATCATACTTCTGATCTCCTGAATTTTTTTATTCATGTCTTCTTTAGAGGTAGTTATTAATTCTTTTTCTGCAGTGTTTCTTCCAAGTTGGGTTTCCTCTGTATATTTCTGGACTTGTTTCTGTATTTCAGATGCTATGATTTCAAAGAATTCTTTTTTTTCAAAGAATTCTTTCTTGATTTTAGAAATTATTTCTGCTTTGAGTTCCTCATGACCTTTCTGCTGTTGTGTCTTTGCCTCAGATGCTGTTAATTCATACGTTTCAGCTGGAATAGTGCTCTCTCCACTTGTTCTGGGTGAGCATTGTTTTTCCACCCAATGTTTCTGGAATTGATTCTTTATTTCAGATACTATGTATTCAGATATTTCTTTTTCAATTTGGGGAATTATTTCTCATCTTATTTCCTCTATACCTTTCTGCTGTTGTTCCTTTGCTGGTGTATCTGTTAATTCATTCATTACAGCTGCCCTCTGCCCTTACTGGTGGACTCGAGGTCTGGGATTGTGTTTTACCCCTTGTCTTTGTCATTTTATATGACCTTTGACCTTTGGTGTAGAGCTTTGGTGCAGCTATAACCTTAGCTTGTTATGAGATTCGGGTGCCAGTCTATTAAGTTTGAGATTATCCAGGTATGCCTATCCTGGATCTAGCTGTTGTGTTCAGTTCTTTTTTTTTTTTTTTTTTTGCTGCAGCTCCTTTGGTTCCCCTCTGTTGGTTCCCTGTTCAGGCGAGCACGAACCGAACTGGGATGCAAACCGAGTAATGAAAATTCCCCATCTTAGCTAGCTTTGGGGTGAGGATCCAGAAAATTGCCAGGGTCGGCCCTCCTGTGTCAGGCAGATTGCTCTCTAGTTGGGCAGGCCTGGGCTTTGGTGGGTCTGCTGGGCTCCCAAAGGGATAGTGGATGATCTTATTCACCAGTTAGGCTATACTGGGTCAGCCAGAACCCAAGAAGACTGGGAAAGGTCCCTCTGGCGCAGTAGGCCTGGAGTCCTCACTCACAGGCTGGGCTGTGCTGGGTTTTGGGCCATGGGGTGGGACCAGGATTCACTGAGAAATGTCCCTCCGGCGTGGCAGGCTTGGAGTTCTCACTCCAGGCCGACCTGCACTGGGTCTGGGGCTGTGGGGTGGGACCGGTAATCACCTGGAAATGTTTCTCCGGCATAGTGTGCCTGGAGCTCTCACCCGGCCATGGGGGTGTTGGGGCAGGGAATCCCTGGGAAATGTCTCTCGGGCACAGTGGGCCTGGAGTTCTACACTTACTGAACTTTGATGCCCAGGGAGTCAGGGAAATTCCCACTCGCTCAGGGGGCTTTACGGCAGGGGATCCAGGGAGGTGCTGGTGAGTGGGTCCTGAGGTTTCAGGCCAGTCACTGGCTTGGAGGGCTTGGGGGCAGGGATCCAGATAGCGTGCGTGGGAAGAAGCCAATGGCTCTCCTTCAGACTCACCACACTCTCACTGATCTGGGAAGCCTGGTGAGTCGTGCAAATTCCCACTCACTGGGAGAACTTGGGGCAGGATCCAGGAGGCTGCTGGAGTCAGCCGCTGTCTCAGGCCGTGGGTCTCGCTGTCTCGAGAGGTCTCTGGGGCTGGGCGGGCGCGGGCGGGATCAGGAGGATGGCGGACGAGATCGGGCACGTTCAGGGTGGTAGAAAGAAAAATTCATGATGTGTGTGTATAGACAGTACAGTTGGGATAGATAATGCTGTGCTTCTACATAATTCTATGATAGGCAAGATCTGCACTAATGGTGGTTGGACAGGATATTATGTCGGCTTTTAGTGCTATGGTCATCCACTAGGTAAATAATTATTCAATTTTTGATATAATTCAGCTATAAAAAAACCTGTAAATATAATATCATGTATGCACCTTGTACAATACCAAAACGTTATGAAAACAGTTTGCAATGTATTAATTCATCGACTCTGTATGGTTAAGGT